>APFE031652938.1:0-23363 GCA_000404065.3 Pinus taeda
CTTGTTTGGTAATATTTGTCCATCTGAAACTCAATATTTGTGGGTGTATATATATTCCCTCTCAATTCTTATTTACACTTGCCTAATTTGGTCCAACTTAGCCAACTTGACAAGATCTAATTGCTTGGTCCAATTTTCGTTCAATTCCTTCATACTTAAAATTTCGATCCTTTTTGCATGGCTTTGGCATGATTCAATGTAACTTATTTCTTTCTGTGGTTTCTATTTTCTTTTTTTTGTTTTCATTTTTCAACTTGTTTGTCCATTTTTTTTTTTTTTTCGTTTCTTATCTCCATGGCTCTTTTTTTCCCAAAATTGATTAAAATTACATACAAAAACAAAGCTTACAATAGGCCCGACCACAATCTAGTGACTCAAGCTTGAGTGAATCCTTTGTTTGCAAACTTGTTCCTTCTTGTGCTTTTATCACTAATGGAAATACACTATGTCCCTATACTAGTGCTTCTCATTTAAATGATTCTTGTGGTTGTGTAGCTGAAGCTAATACACTTTGTCCCTGTATTGGTGATTCTCCAAACAAAGGACCTAACTTAAGAACTATCTAAAACACTTGGGTTTTAAAACTATTATAGTTGTCCATAACATCTTTCCATGCAGTGAGAAAAGTGGTAGCATTGTCGAAATATTGGGTCATATCATTTGCAATTGGATTCTTAAAGCAAGAATCAAGCAAAGTTTTCCATTGAGTATTGACATCAAAATTGACCTTGCAAAGTTGCATGTATCTGGATTTGAGTATAGGCTAAAGATATTGTAGAATAGCTATGACCGTGTGCAATTCCTCCTCTAAGCATGAATTTTCTTATCGATCTCTCCAACTTGATCAAAAATATTTTGTTGTTGTGCTAAATTAACTGCAGCTAAAGCTTGCTCCATCACATTCTTATTCCGATCGCAACGTGTATAATGGCTAGTGATGTTTGGAAATTAGTCCCAGGAAATCGTGTACTTGACATAATACCTCTTGTGAATCTCACGTGAATTGCTAAAGGGTATCATGGAGAGTGGATCCTTCATGAATGATTTGATTGATTTTTTTGTTGAAACTGCTTTGTATGGTGAATAGTAGAATTGCATAGTTCAACAATGGCATGGAACAAATCCTTATTTGTTGCAACTACATATATACAGGTAGTCTCAAGATAGCCCAGCTTAAAAAGGATAATAATTAATGGAAACATGTCTAATATTTCTTTTTTGTTTCATATATAAATCTTGTTTGTTGAATCTCATCATGTAACTATCTTGACAACTCTCATGTAATGAAATATTTTGATTTTGTAGTAAGAAGAATTGATCCATTTTAAGTATGGATCTAATAAGAAACCATCAAAGAGAGAAATCTCTGAATGTGAAAACCATTTTCTTTCTACAAAACTTACACAAAGGTTTGCACTTGAAGATATTTGATTCCTTCATGGCCCTCCTACATACACTAAGATGGATTTATACTTTTTTCTTAATAATTCTCTTTATATTTATATAAATTTCACATTTTATATACATGAAATTTCTTACTTTTAATTTTATGAAATCCTAATAATGCATATAATTTCATATATATGAGGTTTGCATTTTTCTCTGAAGTATTTTATAATATTTTTAACTTAGTTTTTAAATGTCATATGGAAAACATTGACTGTATATTTATATAGTTTAGAAAAAAATGGTTATTTAGTAAGTATTTGTTTTTCTATGTAAAGGCTAATTCTATTAATAAAAGGTAAAAAATAGAGTTACAAGGAGGTCAAGACCTCAGAGGAGAGCCGAGACTCTCCATCAGCACATACAAACTGTCCCAGGGTTGGGAAAACGAGAAACAAAAAGCCTAAAGCCATGCAGAGAGAACTGGTCATGTTGGTAAACCAGAGAAAAGGTTAGAAGAAAAGTTGTGACCATACTATCTATATTGCCCACATAACCATAGGCAAAACTGCAAAACCAAAGACGTGATACAACTGCAGAGGCAAAGACCTAATACAAAAAGACAATAGCAGAAGCCATATAGGCATAGCACATTGAACGAAAGAGTGAAGAGAGGAACAACGGAATCAGACATGGCCCAGGAGGCTTCAAGCGACTGTTTCATGGTCTTGAGCTTCCTCCTCCACCGGGCATTGATTTCCCATCCACGAGTCATCAACAGTGTCCTCAGCATCTATACCCCTGCCACCTGGAAGAGCTGTCAAACACAAAATGCCACCCGAACAACTCGTTGGGTGAACAGAGGCCGATACTTCGTGGAGGTTGTCGTCTGGTGGCTTGAAGACATCAGGGACACTTCCCTCAGCCTGCAAATCACCACAATTGAACACAATGCCAACGTCTTCCCCCTATTGTTCATTTTCATCTTGAGACTGCGTTGCCAAGGTATGCACACTAGGTCGAACTTCTTCCTCTGCAAAAATTATAGTGATGTTGGCCGAGAGAACAGGTTTATTGAGGTGACTTTGAAATTTGAAGTGGGTGGTTTGGAAAGAGTTGTGCGGGAAAGGCTTACCATTCTCAGAGGGAGGGGAAACCGAATCTAGAGGAATAGAAAGCACGGGAGCAGGCTTAGAACGCCGAGGGCCTCCACGACTACCACCACGGCAACAACTACCACGGCGACGCACCATTGTCAAGGTATCAAGGCAGCTTGATGGAAATGAAGAGCAGGGCGAAATAAAGCAAGAGCTGAGGTAAGGGACCCGATTAAGAGTCATGAACCAGACATTCAACACAGTCTTCGAAGCACTGCAAGGATGCAGGGTCTGAGGCAAGCTAATGTTGGGAGGCCAGAGGGAAATAATAGTGGAGAGAGCTGAGGCAGCCATAAATAAAACTTCCGGCGAAGTGTCTCGAATGAATGGCTCATTCAATGCCGAATGCAAATTGATCTATAGGTACCCATTATGAGCCTGCTTCATCCGCGGGAGAGCTTGGGATAATGTGAAATCCTACCATCTGCACGACAGATGCGGGCGCGGAATAATCCCTCCATTAATATAACATTCCACTCCAAGATTTTCAAGAAAGTCTGTCGCTTTATTTCCTTCTCAACGGTTGTGCTTAATAGAAATGGCCCTGTGTTGAGAAAGCAAAATATCAATGAGCTCAAGATTTTTTTCCATTCTCCATCTATTACTCACCTTGTGCAAGGGAGTGCCTTGCATGATTTTAGAAACCATATTTATAATGATTTGGGAATCCCCTTCTATGATAAGCGGAAAGAATCCTTTGTCTTGAACTAAGATAAGACCTTGCCATAAGCCTTCCAATTCCGCTGAGTTGTTGGTATCCCACCCTTTTGAACCAAAAGAAGGCAAAAGACGAGTTCCCTGATGGTCTTTGAAGATCCCTCCAAAGCCCGAATTTCTTGGATTGCCTTTTGAGGCTCCATCAAAGTTTAGTTGTATCATGTTATTAGGAGGAGGGATCCACCTTGTGGGTAGACTGCCTAGCGAAGGTAGATTTCCTCTGGAGAAAAGCTCTTGATTCAATTGAATATTCCAGTTTGCCCATATGGATTTTTCTTGCGGCAGAGAAGGAAGATTTTCGTGGGACCAAGAAAGGATGGAGAGGGATTCTTTGATATTTTGGCAGATGATGGTCCAGAGATTTTCCATGGGCATGGATTGATCCTTGAATGTCCAGCAATTCCTTTCCTTCCAAATGTTCCACATCAGGAATCTAGGATTAAGCTTCCACAGGGTGTTTAGAAGTTTGCTTTGATAAGGTGTTTGGTTCCAGTTTCGAATTGTAGCTATGATATCCCCATGCACTATGCCGTCTTTTTGGCAGTGAAAGCTAACTTTTTCCCATAGCTTGTGTGCAGTATGACAGGATTGCATAAGATGTGTAATGGATTCCTCTTCTTGCTTGTAGTTGGGGCATCTGGAAGGTCCATGATAATTCCTTTTTCTGAGATTACACCATGTGAGGATCTTATTTTGACATAGGAGGCAGAGAAAGGTAGAAACTTTTGGCCAGTTGGAGGGGTCCCAGACTTTGCTCCATAGTACATCTTTGACCGTATGCTCCTTAGTGATTATATTGTAAGCTTCCTTTGTGGTGAAAGTGCCTTTTTCTTCATATCCCCACGTGAGGATATCCATTTCCTCTAAAAAAAGTTATTTTCTTTTCAGTAATTTTGATGTAAGAGATTGTTGAGCCTGTTCTGTGCCATGCCTTAGGATCTAATCGGCTTCATTCCATCGTCTGTAATCCTGGATGGAGGAGGGATTCTGAAAGTTTCTGACATTGTCTAACTCATGGAAATCCTGCTCCGGTAGATGCAGGTGAGAAAGAAGGTCCTTGAGCTTTGGCAGTTGCTGCGAGGAGTCCTCCCAGAACCTAGCTGTGTTGCCATTCTTGAATTCCCAAAAACTGTGATCTTGAATTAAATTCTTGTGCTGTTTGGCTGAATTCCATATCAATTATCCCATGCTAACTTCTGACATTCGTATTCGTTCTTCAATTGGGCAGTTGCTTCCATATTTGGTGGTCCATAGAGAAGCCCAGGGAGTGAAGGGTGCAGAGAGCCATCTCCAGCAAATTTTGGCTCCCATGACTTCGTCACTGTGAGACGGATCCCTCAAACCAATGCCACCAGCACATTTTAGAAGGAAAACTTTATCCCATTTGACAAGAGCCCATTTACGGGTAGGTCCAGAACTTCCCCATAAGAAGGAACATTGGAGTTTCTTGATTTCCTTGAGAACCCACTTAGGGGCGGCCAAAATAGCAAAGAGGTAGAGCGACATGGAGAGAAGAACAACATTTATGGGGACTAATCTACTGGCCAAATTAAGAGTCCTGTGAGTCCAAAGGAAGAGTCAGGCCTCAAGCTTTTCTAAGAGGATTTTCTAGGAGGAGTGCTTGAGAGCCGAGGTTGTTAGAGGCACTCCTAAATATTTGGAAGGGAGAACGACAATAGTGAAACCAAGAATATGCGCTATAGTTGCTTGGGTAACAACAGGAGTATTAAAAAAGAAGGTTTGAGACTTGATTTTATTGACATGGGATCCAGAGGCTTTTGAGAAATCCGACAGAAGAGATTTGAGTTGATGGGCTTCCTAAATAGATGGATGGCCGAAAAGCATGTTGTCATCAACAAACTGTTGGTGAGAAAAAGTAGTGGAGTTCTGAAAGGATAAGTCTTTGAGGAGCTGAGATTGTTGGGTTGTTTTTATGCTACAACCCAATCCCTCTGCCATGATAACGAAAGGGAAGGGAGAAAGGGGATCTCCCTGCCTAATTCCCCTAGAGGGACAAAAGGTGGGCAAGGGTACACCATTGATTAGCACAGAAAAGAAAGATGAAGATAACACACTCATAACCCACCTTACCCAAGGAGGAGCAAAACCAAAAGCTGTTAGAATTTTTCGAATGTAAATCCAACTTAAGCTATCAAAAGCCTTGGATAAGTCTATTTTGAGCAGCATACCTGGTTTCTTGGATTGCTTCAGCAAATGGATTATTTCATGAGTTAGGATAATTCCATCCATTATCTACCTGCCTTCTACATAACCGGATTGCTCAGGCAAGATGATGAGAGGAAGAAGTAATTTCAGTCTGGAAGCAATAATTTTGGAAACAATATTATAAATTATATTGCACAAAGCGATAGGTCGATACTTATCAAGAGTGCTGGGCTCTGCCTCCTCGGGAAGCAGCGCAATGAAAGTGACATTTAAACTGGGGAACATCCATCTTAATGTACGTGATTCCTCCACCACTTGCCAAATCTCCAATTTGATCAGGTCCCAGAAGTTGTGGAAAAAATTGGAGGTGAATCCATCTGGACCCAGCACTTCACTAGCTTTCAATTGACGCACTGCCACTTCAACCTCCTGAAGACCTACAGGTCTGACAAGGAGGTGATTATGCTGCTCTAAGATTAATTTGGGAATGTTCCTCAGAATTTTATCAATAGCTGGAATTTTGTCTATATTTGGCTCTTGATGAGCTTGCTCGAAATAAGTCAGGAATTCACTTTTGATGCCTTCATGAGTTTCAATATTTGCTCCCTGCTCATTTTGAATGTGGGATATGTTATTATTCATTCTGCACTGAATAGTAGTTCTGTGAAAAAATTTTGTGTTTTTTCTCCGTCCTTCAGTCTTTTTATTCTTGATTTCTGTCTCCATAGGGTTTCTTCCTATTTTTCCCTTTCTAGAATTTTTGATTCAACAATTTCTTCCTATTTTGACAGCTCCTTAGTTCGCCCTTCGATTATGACCTCTGCTGCAAATTATTCATGTCTTGATTCAGGCCATTCTAAGCTTGGAAGATGTTACCAAAAGAATTATGGTTCGAGTGTTTGATTTTTCCTTTGAGGTGCCTGAGCCTCTGCTGAAATTGAAACATCTTGGAACCACTAGGAGGTGAAAAGTTTCTCCATTCTAAGTTGACAAGGTTATTAAAGTCTGGATGAGACATCCAAAAGGCTTCAAAATTAAAAGGCCATCAATCTTGTTTCCAGGGTGATTCCATTGAAGGGAATTAGGCTAGTGATCGGAACCTGATATTGGCAAGATAGAAGCAACAAATTCTCCTCCCAAATGAATTGGATTGTCTGATAAAAGGAATCTATTCAGGCGAGAAGCAATCTGTTGCAACCATTCTCTTTTGTTATTCCATGTAAAAGGACCATTGTTGGAGGGGATATCAATAAGCCAGTTATTCTGAATAAATTCTCTTAGGTGACTCCCATCTCTGTTTCCTCTGTACCTTCCTCCCTTTTTTGCTTCCAACCTTGCAATCATGTTGAAGTTGCCCCCAGAAATCCAAAGAGGATGCAGCCTATTTTTGTTGAGCTCTGAAAGGGTGTCTAGGATTTTGATTTTATGCATATTTTCGTAAGGAAAATACACATTAGTCATGTGTCCATAAATTTTGGTTCCATTTATGTGAAAAATTGCTTGGATGAAGTTCTTATTTGCATGCATATTGTTGAGCAGAATAGTGTGTGCGTCCCATAGAATTGATAGGCCGCCAGACGCCCCATGAGCATCCAAAGTAGTTACCAGATCACCTAGCCAGGCTTTCACTACAATTTTTTCCAAGCATTTGAATTGCATTTTGTTTCTTGCAAGAATAGAATTTGAGGTTTTTCTTCCATGATCATGTTTTTGAGTAATCTACTTTCCTTGGGCTGTTGAGCCCTCTAATGTTCAAAGATATCAACTTCATTGGGAAGCATTGGGGTTGATGTTGAAGTACTTAGTTAGCTTGGAGTATCTGCCTGACTCCACTAACATTTCTCCTATTCTGATAGTTCATTGGAGATCGATTTTCCTCCCATGCTTTTTGTTGTCTTTGGCAATAAACTATCCATCCCAAGGACTTCCAATCTGAACACCAAGAGAGTGATGCTTTTGAGTGCACGATAGGACCTCCACCAGGTTGTCTACTTGCCAATCTGGGATTTTATCAAATCTTCTTGTTTTGCATGCCTACTCTAGTCCTAGGATATCAATTTCTACAATATCTATGCTCTCAGGTTCTTCCTCCATGTACTAGGATTCTTGTATCTCTTCAGTTGTTTCTGTTGTTCTGGGGCCAAGTGTTGTGTTATCGACCTCCATTCCTTGAGAGTTCCAAGTTGGGATTTTCATCTGGGTATGGGAGAGAGTTTTGTTGATCAACGGATCTTCTGGGAGCGATAAGGGGATTTTTTGCACTTCTTGTTTATCTTTGTTGGTTTCCTTCTCAAGAGGAGAGGGGCTTTCGAAATTAGGATCATCAGCTCTTGCCAAAGTTGCAAAGTTGTTACTGGTTGAAGGTTTGGAAGAGCTAGCTAGATGCATCTTGGGGTTAGTTTCCACTTTCTTGTGGTTTCTTCTGCGACTAGCCAATTTGATGAATCCATCAGGAGCAGGCTTGTCTGAGGAAATCTCGGAAGAGGGTTTTTGATTTTGAGGACAGTGCCTGAATAAGTGGCCCAGATCACGACATTTTCTACATCGAAACAGTACATGCTTATAATCGATCAGCTGAACACATTTAATATCATCATGAAATAAACTTATCGCGTCCGGCAGGGCTTGATTGAGGTGCATGTAGACGCAGATCCATGCATATGAGGTGTATATGCTGATTTTTGTTTCCTCTACTACTTTGATAAACTCACCCAGTGCGTTTCCGATTTCTTGTAAGGAGTCTTCCTCCTAATATTCCACAGGAAGCGAGTAAAGCGTTATCCAGACCGGAGCCCAGCTGAGATCTTCCTTGTCAGGGTTAAAGCACTCTACCCAACCTCTGAGATACAGACCAGCAGCATTAATGAAGTATGGCCCTCCATCCAGAACCCTGTTCCGGTCCTCTAAGCAGTTAAAAATGGCCGTAAAAAAACCCTTTGGCCCTAGTTATAGAGTAATGTGGCCTTTTAGATTCCATTTTGAGGCTATCCAGCCTCTCAACGCTTTCTCAGTTGGCCAGAGTCCTATAAAATTTCCTATTAATGCATGATCCCTCACGAACTATATCCTGGAATTGATTCGGTGGCTTGGAAACTCTACTTTTGGCCTCTCAATAGCTATTGGCTTGCATGTAGATGAACTGACCTTGGGTTGATCCTGTTTACCCTGAGCTCTACCCTAATGTGAGCTTGGATCCGTATTATCATCAGTGTGCACCTCTGAATTGTCATTTTCTCCATTCCGTTGCTACTTGTTGTCATCCTTTGGGGGAGGCGCAGCGTCCTCCCCCTGAGGGGGAATCATGGGTCCTGAGATTTCCTACAGTAAATGTATGACTGCTAAATAACCAGGAACTGTCAAAGCTGACCTTGGTCAGGAGGACTCTACTGTAGTAGGGTTTACATAAACCCTAGAAGGAAGATCGTTGTGTGCTCCTCGGTTCCATCCAATAACCCTCAAATGGATTTTTAAAGAAAACATGAATGGTTATTTAGTAAGTATTAAGTTAGTATGTATTTATTAATTAAATATAAATATATTGTTTTCAAATCTTTTTTTTTTTTTTTTGTAAGTATTGGGATTTTCATTCATATTTAAAAACAAAAATTCAACCTATGCAAGTTGGTCTACCAGAATGGAGACTAGAACAGTTGCAATAAGACAATGTTTTTATCATGTGTTTATTCATCACATTAGTGATATTCTTCTATCTTAACCAAAATTTCCAAAAATACATATGCAGTTTGCCTTCCTCACAACTTCTATAGACCCTATACTAAAGAGGTTTAAGCCTTCCAACTGGCTTGACCTTGACACTACCATCTTGTGTAACTAGACTATATATAAGAAAAACATCATAACACTAGCAACATAGAAGCCATAGATCCACAAAAAACATGTGATAAATGTTAGGATTCAGTGAAAATTTCCATAAGGTGATCCCGCTAGTTCTACATGTTAAGGATCAGTCTCCTAGTGATACGCCTTAACTTGGTTCCTCGGACATAGACTCACTACAACTGCACCATTTGGTCTTCACCATTGACCAAAGTTATGTCTAGATCACATGATACAAAATAACATTAGAATTCTTGGTCACGGTGTTGATTCTATCCTTCTGGAACTCTCCAATGTCTACCAATGTTCACAACTAAGTTGCCAGGTGCTCCATATGCTTTTGGATGATTTCCAATTGTTTTCACCACGGAGCTTGCTTTCCTAAGCGCATGCTAGTCTTAGCAATCACCTTCCGCATGAGCATACTGATGCAGCATGTAGTACCCACAATATTTTGGAAAATGGTTTCATGGGTTTGTGACCCCTGTATAAATTATCCAGTACACCTCTTCCACCACTCGACCCTCATATTTTTTGGCTCTCTGTTCCCCGACATCCTATTCTAGTGATGCTAGGATAACTTTCACCTTCTTTGAGACTAAATTAGGATATGATTGTGTAGCTTGCGAGTAAATTGTCTCCATTCTAGTTTTCTTATAGGTGGTTTCCTTCTGTGGGCCTACTGAAGGCCTTCCTTGATGATAGGTCTACCTAAACCAACCCATATTGTCGTGATTATAGAACCACCAAAGCCGAAACAAGGTTGCTTTAATTTTTCCAGTCGTTTGAACTCCTTGTCACAATGTTCCACTATGAAAATTTTCCAAATGAAGATGGAAATAAATAGTTGTTATTGTGCACACTTCATATTCTCTACTACTCTAAAACATTCCTAATTATACAATTATTTCCCATTTAGAGTGTGATATGCTACACAAATTCATCTCTGAAAGCCCCCCACATCCTCTATTCATCAGCTCTAGATTTGACATAGGCATTAACTACTTCCAATAACAATTATTTTGTAATGTATTAATGCCTCTTTTCAATACCATGAGAGAAGTGGGGATCATACTGAGGTTAGTACCTCCATCTTCCACCGCCTTTCCTACTGTAATCATCCATGTACCCTATGCTTGATTTTTTCTAAGGCCACCTAATTTCATCATCCTTCTGTCATATTGGTTGCATGTTGGATTGGGCTCTCAACATTTTTTAATTATTTATCGTGTCTTAAATTCCCCCTATTTTTGGGTTTATGAAATCGTCAATATCCTCCTCCTGATGTGGACCTTTCTCAAGCCAATTTATCTCATCTAGATGAGCATAATTGGATTTTAATGGCTTGTGTTTGGCCCATACCCATTTGCATTCACAATTCTCTTTGGTCCCACTGACACCCTCGTTAGCCAACCTATCATCCACCTTGTTCACTGATATGTCTAATAGGTTGAACTCGACAATTGGCATGGTTGGCATGTGTCCTTGAATTAGACTTATGATATTTCCTAATCTGTATTGAGTCATGAAATTACCTATATTGGTTCCACAATAGAGTTGCTTTGCAACCCTTATCAATAGGGTCAAGTCCCCTTGAAGGGTGATGTTGTTAATTCTTTTGTGAACAAGGAGCTCTAACCCCATTCCAATGCATGAAATTATGCAATGTTATTTGTGTCTTCTCCCATATTATTGAAGTAAATACTTTGAATCCTTCCTTCGTTGTCTCTTATTACACCCCCACCTCCACCCCCCCACCACCATACCAGCTTGACTAGGTTTGCCTTTAGAGGCCCCATCGAGGTTTAATTTTAGAAATCCCCGAGCTTGTGGAAACCATGGTGTTGTATCTCCTTGGAGCTGGGATTCCTTCCTCATGTTATGGTAAGCTTCTGAAATTGTCAGCCCTATAATTTCTAGGATCCTCTTTTCCTAGTACATTGGGTTGTTGTCCTCCAAGTTTTTAATATTGCTACTGAGGACTTTTATTTGTCATAGGATTTTTCCAATTAGGACAGTGGATGTCAAATATTTACCCAAATTACAAATCTTAGACTCAAACACTAGACACAGTTTACTGAAACATTTTCCATGATTTGTTCTCTCTAATTTCTTAGTTTTTTCTGAATGTTGTCTCGTTACTTCTCCAATTGAAAAAACACTAGAGATACCTAGTCACATAGGGTAGTAGTATAATCACACTAATTAAGAAGGTGGTTGATGGATTCCTCTTTCTTCTCACAATGAATTCATCTTGAGGGTCCAATGAAACCTTTCAACATATATTTTCCCAAGTTAATATATTTTTGTGCATCACCAACCATGTGAACAATTTTGTTTTCATCCAATGAGGGATAAAACAAAGTTTGTTCCACATAGGGTATGCAATTTCCTATTGGTGTCATCTTATGTAAAGGTTAGCTTCCTTTAAAGTAAATTTTCCTCCATTTTCTCTTCGCCATATTAACTATTCTTCATCCTCTGAGAAGAAGATCTTTCTTCTTTATATCTCATTGTCCAGGTCTTTGCCAATATCAGCTAGTTGTTACTCTGACTCGAAGCTAAAAGCTATCCATTTTAACCATTTAGGGTTTAATCCCTCTAGGCCTAAATACTAGTGGACTTCCCATTTCCCAACTCTCTACATTTCCTTCTAAAGTTCCATTCTCTCTTGCGAGGCTAAAGCTTTGTGTTTCCATGCATCCTTTGATAATAGGGATATGTTACCATTTTCTATTTCTAAAAAATAATACTCTTGTATTACCCCTCGAAATTTCCAAAATAGAGTTAGGGTGGATAAGCCCACCACCTTATCATTAAACCTGATTAGGGTTTGGGGGTTCGATTCTCGAGCATATTTTTCTTTTCATAAGGAATCCCAAGGTAGTGTAACATCTTTAATCCATCTCCACAATAGTTTTGAGCCATAGGCCTCCTTTACTATCTCGGGATCCTAAAGACCTGAACGACCCTTGGATTTTGGTTTGCAAGTTTTTCCCCATCCTACCAAGGGAAATGTTTTCCTTTCCTCAACTACCCTCCAAATTAAATTCCACTGAATTTTTCCTTTTTTTTTGGAGGACCATTTTGGGGGTTGGTAAAATAGAGAGAAAATACATAAGGATGGCTTCAAGTATCTTTTTTGTAAGCACTGTCCTACCCATTAAAGTCAGATGTCTAAAAGTCCACCTGTTAACATTATGTTATAATTTAGATATTAAGGTTTCCAAGGTTGACTTTTTGCAATATTTATATGTCAATGGTATTCCCAGATAACTTGATTGTGGTTATTTCCTTTAGAATCTTAGGATATTTATGATATTCCTCTACACAAAGATGCCAGTGTTAAAAAATAAAATTGTTCCTTTTACGCTGTTAACCTCCATACCAGGAGCTTTAGTGAAATCATCCAGTATTTGCTTGTAGGCCTCACATTTTTTACAGTGGACACACCATGTAGAATTGTATCTTCCATGAACTCTTGATGGGTAATTGGGTCACATTTTGGGTCAAGTTGTAACCCTTTGATCCCCCCTACAATGGTATATTATTTAATGCTTCTACTAAGTGCCTCCATTTCCAGAATAAAGGGAAGAATAGATAGTGGGTCTCCCTTTCTCAAGCCTATTGTGGGGCAGAAAGGCCTAGTGGGGCCCCATTGACCATAATTTAAAAGCTTTGAATAGTGAACAGTGACATAACCTATTAGACCCAATATGTATTAAAATTGAAATCCCACAACATTCTCTCCAGATATTCCAAACTGAATATGGCATAAGCTTTATCTATGTCTAATGACATTACATTTCCTTCATTTTTTGGTACATCATGGAGTGGATGATTTCATGAGCTTGGATTACATTATCTAGGAATTTTCTCCCCTCCATGAAACATGTCTGCTCTTCTATGATCAGAATTGGGAGCAAAGGATTCAATCAATTTACTATAACTTTGAAGATGATCTTATATATAACATTACAAAGAGTGATTGGACGATATTGGTCTGGGAAGTTTTCTTCATTTTATATTAGGATCATAGTAATGAGGGTGGAATTGAAGGCCTTAAGAATTATTATTGATCTGGGAAAGTCTTCTACTACTTCATAAATGGCTTGGCCTACAATATCCCAATATGGTTTAAAGAAATCCATCGTGAATACACCTTGGCCATAGGCTTTTCCATTTGGCATATCCTACACTATTTTTTACAAATCCTCCAAGGACATGGGACTCACAATATTAGAATTCTACTCCTTCATGAGTATCCTTGGGACATTCTCAAAATTTTTATGGATATCGGTCGATTTGTCTCCTTGGGAGTTTTTGACTATTTCCTGAAAACATTAAACCAAAATATGCTCAATATCCTGATGGTTATGGAATGTGTTCCCATCCCTATCCTTTAGTTTTATGGCTTTTTTATGATTCCTATGGGATACTATGTTTTTGTGGAAGACATTAGTGTTCCTATCTCCTTCCTCAAGCCATTGAAGTTGAGATTTTTGTTTCCATACTTTTTCCTCTTGTCTACATCTCTCCTCTCATTCCCGTTGGAGGGAGTGCTCCTATCCTTTATTTTCTTTGTTATATCACTCCTAAGATATAGTTATTTGAATATCCTCAATTTCTTCCACTATTTCTTTCTGGACTAGAAGACATTGCCAAACTCATTCCTATTCCTAATTTTGATCTTATCTTTGACCTGATTTTTTTTGTAGTCTAAACATCTTAGAGACTCTCACTTCTCCTCCTCCTACCATCATCTTTTGATATTTTCCACCAATTTAGGATGATCCAACTAGAATCCCTCAAACGTGAAGGGTCTATTTGTTAGCATTCCCATAATATGGGCCTCTAGAAGGACATGCTAGTGGTCAAAATCACAACAATGTAGGATATTGGTTTCTAGAGTGATTCCCTGTAGGATTATATGCTCTAAAACTAAGAATCTATCCAAAAGAGAGGTAACCAAATGTTTTCCCTCTATTTTATTATTCTAGGTTTACATTACATTGTTTACTTCTATGTCAACTACTTCATTTTATCGGCCAAATTCTAGAAACTCTGTGAGTCATGACTTGATATCCTTGTTCCTCCTTTCTTTTCCTCTACAGAGAGGATCATCTTATAATACCTTACCAATACCCATTTTGAGATTGCGTACCCTTTTTGGAGATTCGCTAAATATTGGATAAAGTTGATATTTTCATACATAATTTGGGGGACATACACATTAGTACATAGTATTGGATCATTTGAACCAAGATATTTCATAACTATATACAAGGAGTACCTAGTGGATTCATTAGAGATAAGTTGTACCTTCACGGGGTTCCACATGGTTAAGATTCCTCCTCCAACATTCTCAGCTTCAATATCTACATAGTTATATCTCTACAAAACATTCCCACTACTTATTTTTAGGCGATTTGTTGAGAAATTAGTCTCTTGAATGAAAATGATATTTCGGTTTTATTTTTTCATCTTGTCATTAAGAACTGTTTGTTTTCTTTCGCTATTCAAGCTCGTAAATTCCATGTTAAAACGTTTATTGGAATAGAGGGGGGTAGGACTTAGGGTGTAAGGATTTCATCTTACTTGAGTTTATCAATAGGGAACCGAGCTCCTATAGGGTAGAAATGTTCGATTTCCTTCCTTTTTTCTGACGAGCCTTCTTAATAGCCTAGATTCTGTGGGTGCTCAGTCTGACTCCGAAACCTTTTGAGTCAACATGCAATCTCATGGTTCCCCTTAGTCTAGTTTCTCCTAGTCAGGACAAGTTATTGTACCCAATCTATTGGTCCTTTGGGGATTGATTCTAGTCCTTATGCCTTTCACTATTCTAGTAGATGTGGTAGATATAATCCTTCTCATTACAAAATCTCCTTTATATCTGCATCTTTTGTCCCTACCTCACCTAGACTCATATCCACCTCTCCTAGATCTCCTTCCTTCACTTGGGACTGGCATGGTTTCCCCATGACTTTTGCATTGGTTGGAGGATCCTACATCATTATTTCCCATGTCTGTGGTTCTTGATATTTGTAAATCCCTTTGTCATCTGGTAGGGTTTCATAAAATAGCATGTCATATCAATTCTTAGTTTCCTTGTTTTCCTTAGAAGGCTTCTCTTATTATTTCATTCCTGTTTTAACATTTATACCCATTTTTCTAAAACCCTTAGAGTCCTTGTCTGAATGAGATCTTGGGTTCTCTATTTTGACATTGACAGACCATTCTTTGAAGATATTCTTGTGTTTATGGCATCTTTTACATCAGAAATGAATTTTCTCATAGCTAGTGATCTATGACTAGATTTCATCATGTAATTGCAAAGTTACTACATCTGGGAGAGGACCTGATGTATGCATTTCGAAATAGGTCTAAAAATACACAACGTATTTACCCGGCTTGGTTGACTCTGATAGCTTCATAAATCATCCTATCAAGTTATTGATATCTTCTATATTTTTGGTGGCTAGTAATCTAAAAGAAAATATTATAATTTTATCTATAATAGAATGAAGGTAAAGGTTTATTCTTCTTGTAAATTTCTCTTTCCAGGTTTGCATGTATAGCATTAGTGAGGAAAGAAAGTACAATCCTCCCTCAAAGACCATATGTCTATCTCCTAGGTTATAAAATATAGCTGTATAGAATCCTTTGGATCTGAGATGGGGTTCAACTCTCCCATTGGATTTCTAGACATATTGAATCTAGGATTGTAGTAGTTTCTCATTTTTCTAAATCCCCTTAAACTTACATATCAACGCCTACATTTTCATGTGGCCTTTGTGGCCTTGGTTTTTTTGGTCTGTGAACACAACCTTAGGGTTCTTTGTTTTCTTTGGCTTACATGCCCCATTTGGGCCTAGATGTGTAGGCCCTAGTCCTTTCTCTAAGGACTCTCTGTTAACTTCTTTGGAATTTGTGTTGTTTTACTTCACATCCTTTGTTGACCCTGCCTAGTTGTTTCCTTATCTAGTCTCCCATCTCGCATCACTATGAGACTATAACTCACCTTGGGTTCATTTTCCTATGTCAAGCAAGACATTAGAATAGGAGGGAGCATAGATCCCTCCTCCTGTTGCTACCATGTAGATTCAAAACTTTAGAGAATTTGGTTTTTCTGTATTCTTGGTTACTCTACTTGTCCCTTCTCTTGATGTATAACAATTATGAATAAGAATAATTATTTAATTTTTAATAATAAAATGGATTGTAGAATTGAGGCTTTTGTGATCCATCATAGTTATAAGAATAATTTCGGCGTAAATCACATAAGGAAAGACATTTTCCGACGCGTTTCGAACCAACTAGTGTGGTTCATCATCAGAGCAAGTTGAGGAGATAGATCTGTCTCCTCAACTTGTCTTGACGATGAACCACACTAGTTGGTTCGAAACACGTCGCGAAGTCTTTCCTTATGTGATTTACACCAAATTCTTATTATAAATAAAATGGATCTTATTTATACTATTATTTATTTTATCATATTTAACATATCTATATTTTAAAATTTTTATTTCTAATTATATGTTAATCTTGTTAACAATATTAATCACTTTTATTTAAATTTATTCTAGTGTGATATTCATTTGCGAAATTTTCATTTTTATTACCGAAACATAATTACAATATAAGAAATTGAAATGAACAAATTTATTATTTTATTCTTTATTACATTTTAATTGAGGTGACATTATGGCTTTTTTTGTTTCTAGGTTGAGCCTAGGTTAGAGCCATCGTACTTATTGGATGGAAGAAGAATGAGCAACCCATAATGGGATGCTTATCACCAAGAATTTGTGAAGCTCAGTGGATCATGGATGCCCCTTGGGATAATTTTTAACTCCCCAAAAGTGGTTTCCATTCTCAACCCCTCCCCATAGAGTTTCAACCTAGTACCCAGTTGGTACTAAACATGATGCAAGTCAACTGGTTTATGCCTCACGAGTGAAATATTATTATTATTTTAGTTAGTAGTTATTTTTAGCCAAAAGGGGGGTGGGCTATGAGGGGACTTCCATCATTCAACCCGTCCAAATGGCTAGTGGATGTGGTAGAATGTGGCGATAATAAGTTTTATGATAGACACCCTCTTGTGATCTCGCTTGAGGTGAGGTGAATTTAATCTCCTCGATCCCAAGCCCATGTAATACAAAATCTTTGAGATGTGACCATCGTGTTATGACATTCATGTCCCCACATGTGTGGTCACTAGTTTCAATGCAATTGAATCCATTTTCCTCCTCCTAGTGTTAATTCTCTTATTTGATGCTATGGGGCACCTATTCCCCTTGTCTGTAATTCACACCTCATATATCATTAGCAAGATCTTGGGGATTTTTCCGTTCCACTTTTATGAGCTTAAGCCAGGCTGATTTCTCAAATTGAAGTTCTATTTTTTGGCTTAAAAAATAACGAAGTTCCCCTCCCCATCTAAAGTTC
The DNA here is from genome assembly GCA_000404065.3 of Pinus taeda. Lineage (NCBI taxonomy): Eukaryota > Viridiplantae > Streptophyta > Pinopsida > Pinales > Pinaceae > Pinus > Pinus taeda. Next base: position 17,715 of record APFE031652938.1, read on the forward strand.
TAGTGGAACTTTCCATTTTTCTTCCAGGACTATTGACTCATATTTTATGTTTCACTTTCACATCTTAGTAGGTGTGATTGCAAGTGAGCATGCTATCGCCTAACATACAATATTCTACTGCATATTGGAAACTGACCCTTATAGCACTAGACCACTATAGTGGTTCTTGATTTGATAGTATATGGTTTCCATTATTTTCTTTGTTTGACTTTGTTTGCTAGTATTATATTTTCTACACTGACCTGTTTAGCTTTCATTTCTTCTATCACCCTTTGTATTCCTTTGAGACTTCTCTCAAATATTTGCACTCCTCCTTGTGTTCTCCAAAATCTCTATATTGATCTATTACTCCTTTTCGTTCATGTTTTTTTCTGCTTTTATATGCTTCCTTATTACATTTAACACTTTTCGTTGTTCATCATCATGCACTTACTACTTCTCTATGACAATTTGATTTCCTTCCTTATCTATAACTTTTTCTTTCATCTGATTCTCTATTATTGGGTCCCCTCCACTCCTTACATGGCATATCCTAATGATTCCATCCCTTATCCACTCATCCTCTCGACTGTTAAATCCTTGTCTAGCCTTATGATATACCCCATCAATGAGCATGCATCTATCAAGGTGTTGGCTACTATAAAACAAAAAGCCTCTTGGTCACACACATGTCCACCGACTTCACAAACAAATTGCCATGTTTTTGACCTAAATCTACGTGCCATCCAGAAGGAGTTAGCTTGTATGACACAAGGAACTTTCCAATAGAAACAACTATTGAATATAGAGTTTCTAGTTGATCTGGTTGACTGGATCCTAGATGTTGGTCACACAAGAGGTTGCTTTATTAGAATTTGGAGATTCTCCTTGGTATAATTGTAGAAAATCCTTTAGATTCACAAGCTAATGCCATTTGCTAAAGCAAGAGACAAGAATATACTTCTACTCTTTACAGTGGAAGCCCATAAACATCGAGAAAACAATAATCAATAGAGGAAGAGAATCAAAGGCACATAACACAATAAATATTAGGGGAAAGCCACAACTCAAAAACCCCTATCTATTTTGTATAAATCCGAAAAATCAAGGTGAAATTAGCTTGTTCTCTCTATAAAAATCCTAGCACTCAACAAATTAAACCTCAAACTCATAAACAAGATCAAGGCCAAATATTAGACTCTTCACAAGCTATCCAAGTCACTATTCCAACACGTAATTCCTATGGAGGATAGCTTGTATTTAAATGGAAATAAAGTGTCTAAAAACTGTGTAATCCCTTAGGGATCAGTTCTTGAATGCGTGCACTATTAATGCAACTCAGAAAAAACTAAAACAAATAGTACACTAGCCCTGCACTCCACCCTCAATTGGGTCTTTCTTAGAATCAACATGCATGGGTTTCTGATGAGTAAATATTCAGTTAACTAGAATGGAACTAGTGGAGTTCATTAGTAACATCACTAACTGTTAACTCACTATCAGTTCTCTCAATCAATTTGAGAACTAATTTAATTGACTCATGAAACTGAGTATTTCATTTTACAACTCACAATGAGCTCACATTAGACTCCTACAAAGTAGGGAGAACATACATGTGACGATAGAAATACTTCCAACTCAAATTTCCTAAGTTAAGTAAGTTTAATAAACTTAATTTAATTATTTTAAGTTTCTATGAGAATAGAATTCAAATTTAATTTGCAGTTTAGCTCAACGAAATATTAAACTGCAATTTATTGTCTCCATTTCTCAACAATCCCTCTCAACAAGAAAGGGATTATCAACTACCCCGATCTTGTCTCTGTGAAACTCGAATTTAAATCTTGACAATGCCTTTGTCAAGATTTCAACATATTGCTCCTCCATGGAAATGTAATCTAACAACATGATCTGCCTCAATACACAATCTTTGAGATGATGATACAAGATATCAATATGCTTGGACTGATCATGAAAAACTAGATTTTTAGAGAGTTTGATACAACTATGATTATCACAATAAATTGCAGTCAGATCCATCTTCTGACCAAACAAACCAAGAAGGATCTTCCTCGTTCAGATAGCCTCGCATGTTCCCTATCTTGTAACCATCGACTCTACCTCTACCGAACTGAGTGCCACTGATGTATGTTTCCTGTTTTACAAACAAACTTCCAATGACCCAATAGTAAAGATCCCTCTTGATGTGCTCTTCCTCCTGGATGGACTCCCTACCCAATCGACATCAGTGAAACCTTGAAGCTTCACTCCCTTTGTCCATATATACCATAACCCAAACTAAGTAGTGCCTCTAAGGTATCTCAATACATGATTTATTGATCCAAGTAGATATTGGTGGCCACCCGCCAAGTCCACTTGGACCCCTCCCATTATTTCTTTCATCTTCTCAGTTTCCTGAACTGTAGCATGGTTTACTACTTTTAGCATTTTTTCGGGTCCTCGACTTCCGGAGTTGTTTTGAGGCCCTAAACAACGTTTTTGGGAAACTTGGGCGCAACATGGGTCCATGGACTGATATTGTTCTTCCCAAAGTTGTATTTCTTGGATAGATCTTTCTAACGAGATATTGTGCGCGTCAAATAGAGATCATATGCCAAAGTTACAACCCTAGGAAGTTGATGTACCAATTTACCCAAACGAGGCCCACAGCTTGGCGTTTCGTGCTCTACAGTTAGGTTTCTGGATGTTTAGGGTTTTCAATTTTTTCTTACCAATGAATAGTCCTTCGAGCATCATCTTAACACAGTCCAGAGACATGTAGAGGCCACATCTCTTCTTAGAGATAAGCTTCCATCGCCTTAGCTAGTTTATTTCCATTTCTATTTGTAAGCATATTTCAGTATTTTACATTAATGAAATGAAGTATTATTTCCGTTGCATCTCTGTGTTTATTGTTATCTCTGTAATTTGTTGCATTTTGTTCAAATCTAGATCAATGGTATCAGAGATATCTACTTTTTTTGTATTTTTCTTTGCATGTCCCCAACGAGGTGAGGGTATAAGGAGTTCGGGCTTGAACTAGTCAAACATTTGCAAGACCAGCCTCATAAATCCCGATAGTCTCCCATGGTGAATGAAAGGAAAGAAAAGGGGGCATGAGATCTTGTCAAAATCTTGCTCGAAGAAGCCCTCGAGTGAAAAAGGAATGTGATGATGGACAACTTTTCCTAGGGGTGAGACATCGGCTTCCAACAACTATGGAAACGCCACACCATTTAGGGTACAAGTTAATTTTGAAATCCCTATATTAAAGGGTGAGATATATGTAGGTGTCATGCATAAATGGTTAAATATGCTAGAGGGTTATTTTCTGTTCATGATTTTTCAAGTCAAGAAAAGATTATTTCGCTCTTCTCAAAGTAGACCCCAATGTCAAGGACTCATGGGAAACCTATTGTGAGAAGAAGGATGAAAGTGAAGGCTCACTATTTTCAACTGCAGCCATGTGGAATTCATTCTGATATGCCGCTAATCAAAGTCTGGGTGTGAAGAAGGACCCTTCCAAGTCCTTTTACTTTCGTGATGTGTTAAAATTGCTTTTTAAATGAACATTAATGAATACCACTACAGATTGTAAAGAAGAGGAACATAACAATCATCAGGACATGAAAAGAAAAGTCGTTGATAACAGAGTTCATCCAGGAGGGACTAAGTCTCCGGTCCTCGGTGTCAAGATGGTGTAGGCCGTTGCATTATGTGTTGTCAATAAAGATGAAGTACATAGCAATGATTCCTCGATCACACACAGAAGAATTCCCTCACACAGGAGTGGCTTTAAGAGATGTTCCATAGATGGAACTATCAATTAAAATCCTCCTATCAGTATGACATGAAAACAAGCATGGTGCGCATCCCACCAACATGGCGCAAGAGGGATGTCAAAGCAAAACACATGCATGATGACAACAAGAGTATCCCAACAGCATACAACAAGGGATCTCAAAGCATAACATAAAGAGTTATGACAGAAAGCACATCACATAGAAATATTCCGTATCAAATCAAGCAAGGAATCATAACAACAAGTAATAAGCAAGATCCTGCATCAACATCAATCAATGATTTCTGCAACATAATGCGTAAAGAAGAAGTACATGAACACATCATATACCTCACCACCACGGGCCATCTAAAGATAAGGTTGTCAAAGTGCTGAAGCTTACTGAAACTTTGATCTCACAGCATTGATCACAAGAATAAGATTATTTGTAGATGAAGATGGACATCTGCACTAACACTTAGAAAAGTGACTGAAAGAAGAAATGAAAGAAAGACAAATATAAATACAACATCATATTTGTGGCATCAAGAAGTGCTGAAAACTATGTCCAAAATCTGAATTCTGAGAATTCAAAAATTTGGAGCTCAAGGAATCTTTTAGATTCCCTCAGGATTCCTCAAAGATTTTGTTTCAGGGATGGACTGAAAATCCACTGCTCTGATGTCAAATCTGATTTCACCATTAGGATTCCTATGGAAAACCATGAAAAACAAGTATAAGCTCAACCATATTCTAACAAAGTGAAATTTTACCTCCTTGGGAAAATTTCATGCCTCATGGTTCTGCTCCCTGTTTTTGTTGAAATCATGGCTTCCTGTGCATTCTAGAAATGTCTGGAAGATGGAGACCTCTAATGAATAAATGAACAATACCATTGTATTCGTCGAGATGAGAGGTGTAAAAACCATATAAAACTTGTCAAATTCTGACACAGTGAAAATTTTGCTGTCCTAGAAAATTCGTGGTTCTCGCACAAAAAATTATTAAACTACCTCAATTTGCATACCTTCTCCTGTCTCAAAATCCATTCCGTCCTTCCCCTCTATATCTAGCAAAAAAATGAGTTTTTATAATAAAGCTCTAGCAGATTTACCAATAGAATGGTTATGGTGCATTTGTTAAATGAAGTCATTACTTGAGGAAGGGTCAAGTGGTGAAACCCTACCCCTACTTTTGTTTTACATGTTATGGTTTTGATTAACAACTTTATTAAACAATGGGGGTGGGGTTGGGTCCGCATTGGGTGGCCCACCCCAAAATCCCCACACGTTTAATTATTTGTAGTGTTTTAACTATTTGGTCCATCGTTTCTTTATGTAGTGGCACTGTAATGTTTTATGGTGCATACTATATATATGCGGTTTGTTTTGGTTTATTACCAAATATATACTATCCATATTTCTAATATGGTTTTGTTTTAATATTTTAATAAACACCCACCATCGATATGCCTGAATGCTTTTTTGTTTTACTTCACGTTGGTTGTATTTTTTGGATAATTTTTTTTAATATAACCATATAAATACAACGTATTTTAGATATGGTTTTTTTTAATATAGCCCAATTTATATTAACTCTTTTTTTTTTTACTTTTAGTTAATAGAAAAATGATTTTGTTGTGATGTGTTTTATATAGTTTTGTATATAGTTGTTTTAATAACTATATTAAAATAATTTTTGTCTCGTATGCAGGTGCAAGAGATTAATGATGGGCTAGCATGTGTCAATAGCGGATGGGTTGTCATGTGGGTCTTACTCGCTTACTGGGATTCCATGTGGCACACTATGGGCCCCGCTTTTTCCCCTATCATTTCAAACTTTGAAGAGCTCTATCTTTTGCATACGAGCTCAGTTTGACAAAATGGGCA
>APFE031652941.1:11048-28699 GCA_000404065.3 Pinus taeda
ACGTTCGAAAATGAAATGTTTTTCTGATTCCATTGCCCAAGAAGTGAAAAAAGTATACACACATTATTCCCAAGATTAGCTTCTTTAGGTCTCTTCCGCTAATCATTTTAACACTGAAATTGATGTAACCTAGTTCTTAAGTGAGCAATAAGAATCTTTGCTCTCCATGGAATGCTAGCTCCAATCTACTCTTTTTGCTGAAGATCACAAGTGGGGTTAAGTTCCTAAGGTAATACTTCTTCTTTCTACCCAACGCTTTTCCCCATATATGGAACTTCTCCATAACAAAATTCTTTAACTCCTTGCTATTTGTGAGACATACGTTGAGGTAAATATTCCATTTTTGTGTTGATTTGTTTTTTTGTCTCATCCATGATTTTTTTTTCTTTCACTCATGCCTTCATTGAAGATAAATTTCAGCCATCTACCTACTCCCATTTCCTCAATTCTTTTAGATACCTTATAAGATGCATCATAGAAATTGCTTCAATGGGAGTTGCTCATGTTTCACTCAACATTATCACATAAGGAATTGAACTTTTTATTTTGAACTTGAAGCGTTTTTGGATTTTCTCAATTTGCTTCCATTTTGAAACAATGATGTTGTTAATCAACAGTTCACACCCATATAATATCAATGGAAAAAAGAAGAGTCCAAAAATCACTTTAATTATTTTCCAATCCCATAACTCTGCCTCTCTACATATGTTTTGTAGTGCACATAATTCTTTCCACCCTCCTAAAATTCACTTCTTTTTGCAGTCCTCTAAATTAAGCTTGTTGTTGAAATTGATCCTAAGGTACTTGTATTCATTTACTTCTTCAAGAATGTTTCCTTCAAACAACAACATGTGTTGGCTTTGCTTCCTTTTATTAGAGAAAATCATTATTTTGGTCTTATTGGTATTGACTTGCATCCCCACTATTTTACAAAAATGGTCAAGAGCATATAGGTGCATCTTCAATCCATGGGTTGATTTAGGAATAAACACAAGGTCATCAGCATATAAAAGAAGCTTTATCACAAAATCCCCTAACCAATCACCATCCCCACCTTGCAGATTTAACCACTCTTCCAATTTATCAATATATAAACTGGAAAGGATAGGGGATAAAGTGTAGCCTTGCTGGAATTATGTGTCACCTATAAAACTTTCTGAAATGCCTGTTGAAGTTATAAATTTGACTTTCACCTCTTCATAAGGCCTATGGACATCAACTCTATATTGCAAAGGAATTTCAAGTTCTTCCATTCTAAGCCACAACTTATCTTTAGGGATTGTGTCAAATTTCATTTTAAAGTCAACAAAGTAGAAAAATAATTCTTCTTTGTCCTCCCAAACCTTTTCAATAATGTTTCCCAGTGTTATACCATGAAATATTATAGAATCCTTTGACCTAAACCATGTTTTCACTTTTTCTCTGGTTTCTTTTATTTCTACCCACTTACTGATTTTTTTTATACCATGCCATTGAAAAGCTTCACAAACAAAGGACTGATAATAATGGTTCCATAGTTGGAAGGATTATTAATGTTTCCACTTTTGAAAAGGGGTATTGTGAGACCAATTGTCGAATCTCTTGGGAATCCTTTCCAAATGACGTTGTGGGTATTTCCATGATGTGTAGTGCCAAAATGTTCATTCCCCACTTTAGATATTTTTCTTGAAGTTCAACCAAGTCCTTTGCCTTCCTTGTTTTCAACTTTTTAATTCCTATCTCCACCTCCTGTAATGTGAAAAGATTTTTAGTTGTGTTGATCATGGGAGGAGGCTCAACATCTAATTATTTTTAATAGAGTTGTCTTGCATATTCAAACCATTGATTGGTTGTAATATTATTTTCAATTTTCTTCTTCCTTGGTTGAAGTTCCTACCAAAAAATCTTTGGGTTATTCTTGCCTAGATATATTAACTCTTCTCGCCTTGTTTGAATCAACTCGTATTTTTTCCTTTTTTAAATCTAGTTATATAACTTTACATTCATATTCTCCTCACTTCCCTTTTTCAGGGTTCTCCTTGCATTTTTCATTTCTCATCGAACCAAACATTCACAGGAAAACAATTTGATTTTGATTTCCTATTTTTTGCTCTTTTGCACTTCTCAAGTGCACCCTGAATTATATTTGTTAACTCATGACTGTTGAGGCTTTGGGGACATGTTTTCTCCTTCTAAATTGATCTCTCCAACATTTTTTTGAAGATAGTGCATTTTTCTTGTGTTAGAAGAATTTTTCCCCTTGATGTTGATTGTCGAGAACATTGGGTTTTCCTCTTATGTTGTCTTTATTGTAACCAAGTAGCTTTATATGTATTGGGTTATGACATGATTTTAAGTCCCAAATATTCTCTACAATCTTAACTTCATCTATCCTTTCTATTAGGTTTTACAAGTGAATCTCCTTGACTTTTTCCATCTATCTATACGATTGAAGATAATGAGTTGAAAGTACCACATAATGTAACCAACTCCTCTCCAAAATGATTACTAACTTTGTCATCTTTTGAACATCTCAACCATTGAGGATTCTCCTCTTCAATGAGCCAGATAAGATTACAATCCTCTCTGCAACAAACAATACTATCTTGTTGATTTGTTATTCTAACATTTAAATCTCCCACTCAAAGAACTTCTCCCTATTGACCATATGCAACAATATCTGGCTTGAAAGATGCATACATATCTTTGTTGTCCAACCCCCTATTTTTGTAAGTTTTTGATACTTGATGGGAAAAGTAGCATGTTGCAACTCTTATGTGGTTCTCATTATCTATTATTTTGAACCATAAATATTGTTTATTTGTATCTTCTTTTACTAACTGAATGTGAAGACCTTCTTTTTCTTTCACTAAAAATAGTATACCTCTATACCCTTTGCCATTTTTTGTTTCCTCGTTCCAAAATGCTAACTTTAAATAAATAGCAAACATAGGATTTTTACAACCATCATGTTCATGAGTTTTTGTGAGACAAATTATGTCTCTACCTTCTGCAATAGGCCCTATCCCAAGTCTCCTCCTTCAACGGTAACTTCCATAGTTCCAACAAATTAGACTTAGGTAGACCTAGGTAGGACTTGATTTCTACGCGATTTAACACACAAGACTCAAATTTGAGTCTTCACGCCTTTTCATCCATGTTGATCTTGTTGTTTTCCTCCCTATTATAGAATTTCCTTTTTTCTTTACTTCCATATTGCTGCTCTGTTTTCCATGAGTCGCAAACACTACAATAAATTATTTAGCATTGTGCAACCATGCCCTTTTCCCTTCGTTTCTTCTTGCTCTAACTTTATCCACTTCTTATCTTCTTTCTTCCTGGTGTTGCTAGTTAAATATTCTTATAGGAAGAAGTGTGAGCTTTTTAAGAGTTTATATTTTCTTAAGAGATGGATTTTGTCTTGCACACTATTCATGATGAATTTTATTGGTTGAGGCCTCTCTTCACATATCTTTCCCACCCTCCTTGCTTGGCAATTTTTCCCTCTCCACTATAATTTCTCTTTCAAAAAGTTCCTTATCAAATTGAAAGTTCTTTCATTCTTTCCATAGTCTCTTATTCCGCTAAGAATAAAGGTTGTTTCCCTATGTTTTCTCTCTTTGTGTTCTCTTTCGCATGCTCTACGAAACTTACATCTTATTTTTCCACTATCCTCTAACCATTAATGTCCTCAACTCTAGTTTTGATTTCTTTTGGAATATGTCCACTTGTTATCTTTCTCCTTCATTTTAGAAAGGAATACTTGCTGAGCTATTTGTGTATCTAACTGAGTTGTTTTAGAAATTATCACATCCTTGTTTACTGCCATTCATTCATTCCTAGTTTTACATGTTGCCTTCATGTTTTCCCATTCTCATTTTCCTGCCTCTAAAACATCTTGTAACATTGTTACCTCCTTTTTTTAAATTATATTACCTTCTATTAAACATTGATTTGCAGGTGTGATCTCTAAAAGTTTTTGGTCCCTTTCCTATTCATTGGCTTCCAAAATTTCCAGCATTGCCCTAAACTTCATGAGTTCTTAGACATAGAGATCTGATGACCATGGAAGAGGTGTAGATGTGGAACTGTAAATGGTTTACTCTTCTTTATTTTTTCTTCTCTTATTTGTTTCCTTTCTTTGGGGACTGTTTTCGTCTTCTTTGTTCCGATTTAAAGTGGGCAAGCTTGCGCTTTAAAATGCCTTGATCTCGTCAAATGGAGATCATATGCCAAACCTATGACCTAGGGAAGTTGATGTACCAATTTACCCAAACGGGGCCCATAGTTTTGGTGCTTTATCTCCTAGGGTTAGGTTTTTGGATGTTTAGGGTTTTCCATTATTTCTCAATAATAAATAGGCCTTAGAGCCTCATTTTAACACATTTCAAAGGCATGTAACTGACACATATCTTATCATAAATAAGCTACCATCACCCGAGATAATTTATTTCCATTCTGTTTGTAAGCATATTTTATAATTTGATATTAGTGAAATGAAGTGTTATTTCTGCTGCATCTTTGTATTTATGGTTATATCTGTGAGTTTTTGCGTTCCTATTTAAATTCAGATTAGTGGTATCAGAGTAGTCTTCTCTTTCTCTGTTTTTGTTTGCATGTCCTCAATGAGGTCGGGATATAAGTAGTTAATGCTCCAATTGGTCGAACATTTGCATGACCAGCCTTGCAAATCCCAACGACCTCACATGGCAAAAGAGAAGAAAGATAAGGGGGTGGGATATCCTTTCAAAATGTTGCTCTAATAAGCCCTCAAGCAACATACGAACATGATGATGGACAAATTTTCCCATATCCTTCAACAGAAACCCAAAGGCGATGAATCTTCTTCCAGCAACTACTTTGGAAGTATCATGCTCTTTAAGGTACAAGTTAACTTTGACATCCCCATATTTGAAACTAGGATAAAGGCAGATGCCATAGATAAATAGTTAAATATGTTAGAATGATATTTTTATATTCATTATTGTTTTAGCCAGGAAAAGATTACGTTTTCACTTCTCAAAGTCACCCCACACATCAAGGACTAGCGGGAAACCTAGTGTGAGAAGAAGCACAAAAGCACACCCTCATTATTTTCAACTGCACCCACTTGGAATTCATTGAGGGACACCATCCTGGAGTAGTACTACCCTATCATAAGCTATGAGGATAAATACATAAAATGTACCATGCTGTAGTAGGTAAGCAACCAAGACGTACTGAAATTTGCCAATGTTTTTCATACCCTTCACACTAAGTTGGGTATCAAGGATTTTGAGTGACATTTGGTACTCAAGTACCATGGTTTTCTAGACAAATACATCCAGGACAAGATAGATTTCTTGGACATCTCTTTGCTCAGCATGTCATACCGATATGCTTTCAAGATTGAGCAGAAGTTTGAACAAAGGAAGTGAGACTTTGAATCTGTGAATCTGAAGTAAGGAAAAGGTGCCCCCCATCTGCAAAGCAAAGGATAAAGCCAAGGCAGGGTGACCAGGAAAACCCGTTGAATCCAGGAGCAAAGAACAATGACACGAAGAAAAATAAGGACATAGAAAAATGGTGTGATTTCCATAAGAGCTCCACTCACAACATAAGTGAGTGTTGGGCCAAACAATCACTGGTGGCTGAGTTGAAGGCTTCTGAGTCAGACGCATGTTCTAACTCTAAGTCAAAACCCTCCAATGGGAATGACAAAGGGAACCATATCATGTACATAGGGCCCAAGGCCACCATGGCCACCATCAAGATCTAGAAGAATGAGCATAAAGATCCAAAGGAGGGGGAATACCTCTTCCACTTACAAATGTGGGTGAAGGGTTCTCTGATGTAGTTTGTTTGTGCTATTTTATCACAACCATTAATTATCAACCAGGGTAGGTATTTTATTTCAAAGGAGTCTACACTGTTTGTGCTGATACATAAACAACCGGGAAATACAAGAAATGTCGTTGAAAACACTTGAAAATTTTAAAGCATTCTTACAAAAATGAAACTCACAGTTGCAGAAATTAAAGAACACACTGCAGAAATGAAACTCATTCAACAAATAAGAAATTCACACTTCATAAGCTTCAGAAAATAAATGGGCATGCCATATATTATTAACTAGAGTGCAACAATAATATGACACAACATACCATAAATCTGAAAAACAAAAGTGTGTCTATTCCGCAACATATACAACGATAATAAGAAATTCACTTCAACATCTAAGAAAATAAATATACTACTAATACTCTAAGCCCTACTAAAGAGGAGCATCATTCCTCCTTAGCAAGGTGCAGGAATGGAATGAAATTCCTTAAATATTCATTACATGAATTGTAGAATCATCACCAAGTACTTGTTGTATGAAAATAGCTTAAGGATACAAGAGGAAAATATTGGTATTGTTCCAGATGCTTCCATCCCCTTCTCATAGGAACGAGCCTTTTTATAAAGTCTTACAGATCCCCAAAATTAGGGAACAAATTATTCATGAGAATCTCATGATTCTCATGCTAATCTATTTAACCAAAATGAAATAAAATAGAAGTTGTTAAAATGAGTTTTCAATTAAATACCTATTATGGTTACGCCACTTTTTATAGCTATAAATGCTCATATCTTTTCAATATTCCACATAGAGTTACATCTCACCATCTTCAACAATTATATCTAAAATATTGGGCACGATATTTAACAACTTACAGTGTAGCAGTAACATCATGGTGTAACAACAACTCATGATTTAACAACAACCTTTAGGGTGCAATAACAATCTTCAGAGTGTAACAACATGTAACAAAAACAACTATTTTCCCATAGTTTTTAGTAATTACAACCAAACGTGAAAGAAAAACATCCAAAATATCTCTTCCATAATTTCCCTGGTCAGTCATTCCAAAATGACATTCTTTCTTTCAATACTTAATAGAAAATGACATAATTAATACGTCAAAGAAAAATATTTCTTTTTGACGAGGGAGACTGACATTGTTCCAAGGGATTGATGGATTCGGTGAAGGGAAATAGCCAAAAATATGGAAAAATGTGCTTGAAATATCCTTAAATACCACACCCAACATCTCCCCCCAATTGAATCCATTGCATGCCCTTATGCAGATTCCTCTGAATGATCAGGGTCGTCCTTTATTACAACAATGGCATGTTGTTGATGTAGTTTTGTGAGATCATAAATGTCAGTAGTATCTTCATCTTCTTGCTTCTATGAGTCGCCACAAGCTGAGTAGTCCAAGAGCTTTCATCATACCCGTTTAGTTGGTAGTGAGGCTAGTAGCTCTCAATTAAAAGCCAAACCAAAGGGAATTTGAACTTAAGCCCTATCCAAAAATCTCCCATTGATTTAACAATTCATGCATACTGGAGAACTCAGCTAACATCTATCACAAAGTTACAAAATCCAAATTGATACCTCATCTGTAAAGAATTGTTGTTGCCTTCCAAACATTTCAATCTTCCCACCAATGCTCTGCTCTTCAGTTGTGCAAAATAAGACAAAACCTGATGACTCTTCTCTTGTACTAGGATGATTGTTCCACCATGTTCGGAGTACTAAAATATCTTCTCAATTCTCACCTCATGATAGTAGTCGTACCAGGTTCTGATCTCATTTTTAACGTTGTTGTCTCTTTATTCCTATAAAATGATGTCTTGGCAAGATGGAAATCAACTTGGTTCCTCAGAAATGATATGAAGGCTCACAACTATAAGTCTCCCACATAATAAAAAGGTTTACAGTCATTTGTAGATTGGCATGATTTGCAAATATATTCTAAAAAAAGAGTTCACACCACAGTCTTTGTTCATTAAAATAATAGAAACAAAATACATTTAAACGAGTCCTAGTAGAAATACCCTTGTTGGCTTGATGGGGCCTGACCCAGGTTCAGAAGTGTTTTAGCCAAACAAATCCCGACACTATCGACCCTTTCGGCAACAGTCGTGGAGCGTGAATTGAGGTCTCACCCAAGGTAGTATGCGAGGGTGCTGGAACCAGGTTTCCACACCCTAGGGATGTCTTGATGGGGTCTGGAGGGGTCGCGAGCCAACTGTTCCATGCAGCAGTCTAGCCTTTGCATAGCCCAATATAGAGCGCGACAATGCCCTGCCTAGATCCATTTGGAAGTACTATAGATCTAACTTGGTTCAGTGTTTCCTACTTACTGATTTCATCTCGTTAATTAGTGCGCACAATCATAACTCATAACCAAATGCATAAACATATAACAGAAGCATAAACATCCAAATCTAAGAATAAATACACAATATTTCCATAACAACTTATCTTTTATTAATCTTCTATTCTATACAATCCAATTCCACCCTACGCACCTAGCTGGAGGGGTGCACGCACACAACTGCAGACTCTACTAGGCCTCTGCACACACAGCTCCAGAGCCTCTATCTCCTACTATAACCCACGACTTTGACTTACAAACTCAATCAATATACCGTGCTCAAAAACCCATACAATCCATATGTATTCAAAAAACAGAACTGCCTTCTACCCTTAGAGCCTTGCTCTATTTATACATTCCCATTGTCCACGAACCATGGGTAAGCCTACGCAATCTATTCTAAATTACAATATTTTTGGGCAAACTGCCCTTTGACTTGACTCAGTACAATTAGTGCTCTATGCACTTCGTGGAGCTTTTACAATGCTTTTACCCAAAATTGTGGGCTTTAAGCCCCAAAACCGTTATGCGGGGCCTCCCTTGCCCAATAGACCCCCAATACAATCATCGTGACTCATCCTAAGTCACTCTGCTGGTGCGGTGATCTTCACTCTGAGTCCATCTAGTAACTTCTGCACTTCGTGGACTTCTGCCACAAATTCCTACGCTGTCCGTTGTATCAATTGTGTGTGACTCTCTGGAACATTGTTGTCATAGGCACCCTTTTTTCTTTGCGAATAGGTATCCTGCATCTGGGCCAATGTCCCCTCGATCATGGCGGAAACTGTGAAGGCCTCCTCGAGCCAGGGTTGGATACGTTTTTTATGCCTTGCCTCCTTTTGACGTGCGGCGTCCACTTGTGCCTTGAGAGCCTAGGCCTCCCTAATTTTGTCCAATCGCTGAGTAAGGGCGACCGTCCTCCACAGATATTGTAATAGGCCTGCTGTAATTCCTGCCCTTTCGTCTCTAATTGTTGTAGCACCGAGTCCTTCTGCAGTGAAGCGAGCATGATGAGGGACTGATCCAACAATCTCGTGCAATCCTAGACAACATGCTCAATCTCTTGCAACCCTGCTTGAATGGCGCAGTTGCGCTACTCTCTAACTTCCACGGGTGTAGAGGCCCGTGCTTACAATCGCATCTCTGCGATCTGCAAGTCCAGCTCCAACCAAACCTTCGCGGCCTCTTCCTTAGTTCTGCGGACTCTAGTTGCCACATTGTGAATTTTTTCATCCGTGGGAAGTGCCACCAGCACAGCCAACTTTGGAATGCTTCTACAGGCCTCTTCCACTGCCTACTCCAATTCCTATTTTTGGCCAACTAGGTTGTCACACTGCAGGTTGAGCTAGTCCAAACTAACCTTCTATTCACTCAAAACTTGGAGGGTGTGGCCCTCCCTGGCACGTAGCTCAGCAGTTACCCCATCTTGCAGCTGGTATAACATGTCTCTGGGAAGGGTGGCCAAATTCAATCCCTAGCCCCTTATGTCACCTTCACTTTCTACTAAGATGGCACCTTCTGGTAACACCAGAGTGTGCATTGTGCGGGAATGCACCATCTGCTCGACTTCGGCTGCACCTTTCATGAGATGTAGTGGCATCATTCATAGGGGTCACACCTTTAGTGCTTGCAACTGCACCCAAAGCACCCCTAACACAGTGGTCTGCTCTGTCATCAATTCTTCCAAAGAATCCCTGATGCCCTTGCACGCCCAGTCGCCCCTGTCAAGACTGGCTCCCTCAGAATTCTTTGTTGTCTTTGTCTTCTTTCGGGCAATTGGCTTATCCTAACCTCGCGACATCTTGAGTGGGGGCACTATTGTGGTATGTTCCTCTGCCTCAATCTCCCTTTGGATGTCCTACTCCATGGACATACGCTAACCTTCCTCGGTCTCTGTGGTAGGTACACTTGTGGGTTTTTCCAGTTGTATTGTTGTTGCTACCTTATCTGCCTTCTGTTGTGTAGCCACTTCCTATTCCTGGCACCGCCTCTCTACCAGCTTTGCAAGGCACAACTTGTGCTCCCTCTTTTGCTGCTGTTTTGTGAGCTTTTCTAGTTCCTTCAAGTCTATAACAATTGAATTAATTTGAAAATTTGCAAAGAGTCTAACAACTATCCAAAATAACCTTATCATTAACCATGAATTTGTGACTCCCTAGCCATGATAGTGACACACAAGTACTCTCTTCATGCAATCCTGAATCCTTTAAATATTTGGAATGCAAATTCTCTTCCACTATTTTATATAATCCACGCCTTGGACTACCTTCCACGCTTACTGCACCAAACTGTACAACTTGATCTGAACCAAACTGCACATCTCTACTAGATGATCCAGCAGCTCTTTCTTCACAAAGGCACTAAATAGCAAGCACCGTCGGGAACTCCACGGCTCATAGTGCCCTTGGCTCATTATGCAGATTCTTCTAATCATATTGCTGGGTGGCTCTCAAAGGCTTCATAACACCACTCACAATATAGCTATACCACAAAGGCTCCTTCACCTAGCAACTATATTAATTGATGGATAAGCTTAATAATTAACACACTAATACAAAACAAATATATACTTTTTTATTTCCTTCACCCAAAGAGGGGCCAGGTAGGCCCAAATATACCAAGTTAAATTATCATTAAACACTAAAAAAAATATTCTATATTTATATTAAATAATAATATAATATAAATAAATTTTTTTAAATATAAATTAAAGAAATTATGTATTGAGTTAAGTAAGTAATTTTGGACGTTCAATTTTTTAGTTGAGTGAATATCTCAACCATACACCAGTATGGGAAACTAATTAATTAGAGAACCTCTCAACTAACTAAATCTCAACCAATTTCCAAACTAATACTCTAGTAAAACCTATCATACATAAATAGTTTCCAGCTCATATGCACCAATTTTCTATTAATGGTCATAACCTGTATATGAAAATGAGGAAGTGAGGAGAAAAATTTCTTAATTGTTCGCTGTAACATTGTTTCATTGAACATATCGTCTCGAACCCCTATTCAATTTCATATTTTTCACATTCGGATTTCCACAGTTAAATTTGCAATTAAACTTAAGAAATTCTCCTGAGAGCTTTTCTACTTTCTAATAGTCCAAAAGAATGCTATTGATCAATGTCATAGTATTAACGACATATATTATATATTGTATGCCCAGGTAAATAAATATTATATAAAATGTTCCCGAGGAACATCTGAACTCAACAATCCCCAATCACGAAGACAGTTTCCTGAAAGACACTACAAAATGGCATATTTCCTAATTCAACTCCATTTGGTAGAAAAAATAACAAAATTCAGATGCATGATTCAAGCACCTTATTATTCCACACGTACACACACAGCCAGCGCAATTATTAAGACTGACTGGTTCAGGTGCCTCCCAGACTCTTTCTGATTTGCTCCACCTCCTGTAAAGTAATGGAGAATGACTTGGCCAGGACTTCCTGGGGAATGCCCGGACTGGAAGCAAAAGAAGCCAAGGGTACAGTCAAAACACCCGGATTTTGACTGTTGAATCCGACCAAAATAAAAGCATTCTTGCTTCCAACATTTTTGGCATAGTGCAGGGTTCCCTTGGGGACCACGAACACATCGCCAGCTTCAAGCGTTTGAGAGAAGTGTCTGTTTGCAGTAGTAGCGACGAAGCCAAATAACACAGTCCCTTCCACTATGTACACAATTTCGGTGGCTCTAGGATGAATATGAGGAGGAAATATCCCTCCAATACCCATATCTGCGCGCAGCATGATCAATCCGAGCGTGTTGAGGCCCGGCATGTTGAGTGAACTAGCAGCAATGGTGCTCACTCCGAAGGAGTTTGCTGATATGTTCCCTGGATTGCGCAGGTCTGATGTCGTGAAATCTTTAGCAGAAGCTTCATTGGGATTGAGGCAGGGCCGTCCGTTTATAAAAAGAGGATTCTTGTTGTCTGCCACGCAAAAGTCCTGCAACGCTTCTGGATCTCCTTTGATTCTCTCCGTCGTCATCAAAAGAAGTAAGGCGAAGAAGACGCTCACAGTGGGTTTGCCGCAAGACATGATCGATGCAGGGAAAGCCATGGTAATTTGCAACTAAATCTATTCCAACTCCTACGTCTACTGCATGCACAGGGTAATGTATAGATATGTAGTACTGAAATTTCATATGAAATCGCTGGCATGTGATTAATGTTCACGTAAGGTTCGGGTGTTCGGCAGTCCACGTTGTCATGGCTGCCCCATTTTCCTGATTTCGACGTTATTTAAGGATTGAGGTAAACCTAAAAGCCGTGTATTTATCTGCTATATCTCCATGAAAAGCTTAATGACAACCAACATGTCTGAAAAAGTAAGTAAACTTGGAACAATCAACAACCATTCTACTATATATCGATCATAGTTAAGATACTTCATATTGATAGTGATTCATGGTTATCTTATTGGGTAGAGGCCCATTATAGGAGATGAGTATGCCTTATTCGTTATATATTAGAAGTTAGGTGTAGATATTTTTTTAACTAAAATTATGTATTAATAAAATTATAGGAAAAAATTAGATAAAGGAAAGTGATAATATCTATTTATATATAATATTACAATTAGCATAGATTTGTTTTAAATATGGGTTTAATATGAGTTGAGAGGGATTCAATTTTTTTAAATGTGCAAATTTTACTATGAGGAGACATTATTTAAATGTTTTGTATAGTTATTTAATTTTTAGTGTTTTTAGATTTTTAGATTTTTTTATTTTGATTGATATGAGCAAAATTTCAACTTTGATGACTGACCAACAAAGTTAGACATCATAGTGCAGTGTAGAATTAGCCTCTAGGCTCAACAATGATTCCTTAACTATATTTAAATTTAATAAATAAACACATAAAGTTTCAATATTTACAATAAATAAGATTCTTAACTATGAATATTTACTATCTTCATATCTTGGCTTATCAATACCACATTAAAAAAAGTTATACGATATTTTATTTTAATTTAATTTTATAAAACGATTAAATTAAAACTTAATACTTATTAATAAACATATCACAAGATTCATAACCATGGATATTCATCCCCTATTTTACTATGGATATTATTAACTTGTAAATATGTCTTGTTAAAAATACTACGGGCCAATACCGTGGCTTATTAATATCACTGGCCAAAAACAATAACTCATTTCAAAATCAAAATATTTTATATATTATTTTTATTTTATTTATTTTTTATAACATTTTTTAAATTAAATATGAAGAAAAAAATCTATGTGTCTCAATTAAAAAACAATAAAAGTTTAAAAGTGATTGCCTTGGTAAACATTTTGACCAAGTCAAAATAAAATAAAATTAAAAATTAAAACTAAAAAATTAAGGCTAGTCTAACTTATTGAGGAAATAGTTTTTTTCGGTGAAACAATTTCAACCAAGAATTTGATGTTTTGTTGTTTAAATTATCTTTTCAATGCATAAACAGATTCTACACTTTGAGAAACCGATAGGACACTCAAATTCTACAAGTTAAAAAACTTAAACTCAAGGTTTTAAAAATCTATGTTGGATGTTGGTTAAAATTAACTAGAAAAAATGTCGAGAAAAAGACCATTTCATTATAAGTTAGAGAAGACAAAAAATTAATAATGATAATAACCAATAAAACATTTGGACTTGGTCAAAGTACATGAAAATAAAACTAAAAATAATATAAAATTAAGAATTAAGAATTATAATTAATAATAAAACCAGTCTAGATCCTTCTTAACTCTGGATCTGTCAAGCTCCCATAGGGAATGAATGATTGTCTCTGGGACTCCCAACCTCCTTGTTTTTCATCTTTTGTAATTGAATCCTTTTCTTACTTAAATTTAGGATGAGTTGACCCAACCTTTTAAGAGTCCCCTGAGTGAAAAGACAATGCAAGGGAATTGATGCTAACATACTACCATAACTATCCCTGATGTCTCTAAAAGTATCACATTCGAAAATGAAAGGTTTTTCCGATTCCATTGCCCAAGAAGTGAAAAAAGTACACACACATTATTCCCAACATTAGCTTCTTTAGGTCTCTTCCACCAATCATTTTAACACTGAAATTGATGTGAGCTAGTTCTTAATTGAGCAATAAGAATCTTTGCTCTTGACGGAATGCTAGCTCCAATGTACTCTTTTTGCTGAAGATCACAAGTGGGGTTAAGTTCCTAAGGTAATACTTCTTCTTTCTACCCAATGCTTTTCCCTATATATGGAACTTCTCCATAACAAAATTCTTTAACTCCTTGCTATTTGTGAGACATGCGTTGAGGTAAATATTCCATTTTTGTGTTGATTTGTTTTTTTGTCTCATCCATGATTTTTTTTTCTTTCACTCATGCCTTCATTGAAGATAAATTTTAGCCATCTACCTACTCCCATTTCCTCAATTCTTTTAGATACCTTATAAGATGCATCGTAGAAATTGCTTCAATGGGAGTTGCTCATGTTTCACTCAACATTATCACATAAGGAACTAAACTTTTTATTTTGAACTTGAAGCGTTTTTGGATTTTTTCAATTTGCTTCCATTTTGAAACAATGATGTTGTTAGTCAACAGTTCACACCCATATAATATCAATGGAAAAAAGAAGAGTCCAAAACTCACTTTAACTATTTTCCAATCCCATAACTCTGCCTCTCTACATATGTTTTGTAGTGCACATAATTCTTTCCACCCTCCTAAAATTCACTTCTTTTTGCAGTTCTCCCAATTAAGATTGTTGTTGAAATTGATCCTGAGGTACTTGTATTCATTTACTTCTTCAAGAATGTTTCCTTCAAACAACAGCATGTGTTGGCTTTGCTTCCTTTTATTAGAGAAAATCATTATTTTGGTCTTATTGGTATTGACTTGCATCCCCACTATTTTACAAAAATGGTCAAGAGCATATAGGTGCATCTTCAATCCATGGGTTGATTTAGGAATAAACACAAGGTCATCAGCATATAAAAGAAGCTTTATCACAAAATCCCCTAAGCAATCACCATCCCCACCTTGTAGATTTAACCACCCTTCCAATTTATCAATATATAAACCAGAAAGGATAGGGGATAAAGTGTAGCCTTGCTGGAATTATGTGTCACCTATAAAACTTTCTGAAATGCCTGTTGAAGTTATAAATTTGACTTTCACCTCTTCATAAGGCCTATGGACATCAACTCTATATTGCAAAGGAATTTCAAGTTCTTCCATTCTAAGCCACAACTTATCTTTACGGATTGTGTCAAATTTCGTTTTGAAGTCAACAAAGTAGAAAAATAATTCTTCTTTGTCCTCCCAAACCTTTTCAATAATGTTTCCTAGTGTTATAACATGATATATTGTAGAATCCTTTGACCTAAAACATGTTTTCACTTTTTCTCTATTTTCTTTTATTTCTACCCACTTATTGATTTTTTTTATACCATGCCACTGAAAAGCTTTGCAAACAAAGGATTTATAATAATGGTTCTATAGTTGGAAGGATTAGTAATGTTTCCACTTTTGAAAAGGATTATTGTGAGACCAATTGTCCAATCTCTTGGGAATCCTTGTCAAATGACATTGTTGAGTATTTCCATGATGTGCAGTGCCAAAATGTTCATTCCCCACTTTAGATATTTTTCTTGAAGTTCAACCAAGTCCTTTGCCTTCCCTGTTTTCAACTTTTTAATTCCTATCTCCACCTCTTGTAATGTGAAAAGATTTGTAGTTGTGTTGATCCTGGGAGGAGGCTCAACATGTAATTCTTTTTAATAGGGTTGTCTTGCATATTCAAACCATTGATTGGTTGTAATATTATTTTCAATTTTCTTCTTCCTTGGTTGAAGTTCCTACCAAAAACTCTTTGGGTTATTCTTGCCTAGATATATTAACTCTTCTCGCGTTGTTTGCATGAACTCGTATTTTTTCCTTTTTTAAATCCACTTATATAAATTTACATTCACATTCTCCTCACTTCCCTTTTTTAGGGTTCTCCTTGCATTTTTCATTCCTCATCGAACCAAACATTCACAGGAAAACAATTTGATTTTGATTTCCTATTTTTTGCTCTTTTGCACTTCTCAAGTGCACCCTGAATTATATTTGTTAACTCATGATTGTTGAGGCTTTTGGGACATTTTTTCTCTTTCTAAATTGATCTCTCTAGCATTTTTTTGAATATAGTGCATTTTTCTTGTGTTAGAAGAATTTTTCCCCTTGATGTTGATTGTCGAGAACATTGGGATTTCCTCTTATGTTGTCTTTATTCTAGCCAAGTAGCTTTATATAAATTGGGTTATGATATGATTTTAAGTCCCAAATATTCTCTACAATCTTAACTTCATCTATCCTTTCTATTAGGTTTTGCAAGTGAATTTCCTTGACTTTTTCCATTTATCTAGACCATTGAAGATAATGAAGTTGAAAGTACCACACAATGTAACCAACTCCTCTCCAAAATGATTACAAACTTTGTCATCTTTTGAACATCTCAACCATTGAGGATTCTCCTCGTCAATGAGCTAGATAAGATTACAATCCTATGTGCAACAAAGAATACTATCTTGTTTATTTGTTGTTCTAACATTTAAATCTCCCACTAAAAGAACTTCTCCCTATTGATAATATGCAACAATATCTTGCTTGAAAGATGCATACATATCTTTGTTGTCCAACCCCTTATTTTTGTAAGTTTTTGATACTTGATGGGAAAAGTGTTGCAACTCTTATGTGGTTCTCATTATCTATTATTTTGAACCTCTTCTTTTACTCATTGAATGTGACGACCTTCTTTTCTTTCACTAAAACTAGTATACCTCTATACCCTTTGCCATTTTTTATTGCCTCATTCCAAAATGCTAACTTTAAATAAATAGCAAACATGATTTTTGCAACCATCATGTTCATGAGTTTTTGTGAGACAAATTATGTCTCTACCTTCTGCAATAGGCCCTATCCCAAGTCCCCTCCTTCAACGGTAACTTCGATAGCTCCAACAAATTAGACTTAGGTAGACCTAGGTAGGACTTAGGTAGACCTAGGTAGGACTTGATTTCTACACGATTTAACACACAAGACTCAAATTTGAGTTTGCACGCCTTTTCATCCATGTTGATCTTGTTGTTTTCCTCCCTATTATAGAATTTCCTTTTTTCTTTACTTCCATATTGCTGCTCTGTTTTCCATGAGTCGCAAACACTACAATAAATTATTTAGCATTGTACAACCATGCTATTTTCCCTTCGTTTCTTCCTAAACAATGTAAACTTTGAAACAGGAAGCCATACTATTACCCGTTTTGTAGAGATAGCAAAAAAGTGACTCGATTTCGAAAAGGGGTTATGCAGAACGCACGTGTTTTTTAAAGCTTAGTTTTTGGCACTATAAATTTTTTTATGTACATTGTGTTTTATGATGGTAGTGTTTTTTATGCTGATTTAAAAACGTGGTAATTCTGCACCAGACTCTTTTTTTAAAAGGTTTATTTTAACTT
>APFE031652944.1:0-16827 GCA_000404065.3 Pinus taeda
TTACAGAATGCTGGCTTACCTAAATAAATGAAATACCTACAAATGTAGCAAAATGGGTGAGATTGGAATTTTGATGAAACATGATTCTTAATTTAACAAGATGAGTTGCAAGCAACAAGTCCCTGCCATGCTTAGTAAGCAGATCTAGTTTATCGAATTTCAGTAAATGTGCGGGTCGTAGCTTTCATGGGAAACTGATAACGTGCCACTCGTAGCCTTCATGGGAAACTGATACAAGTAACAAACAAATTGTACTGGTTGAGTTCTTTTGACTTCACATTTGCTGCCTGTCCAGGAAAATGCATCAGGGCTTTAAGCCGCTGAGATTGAGTTGAATTTTCAACTTTCTGACGAAGCCAAGTTCCAGTTAGATTGTTGCCACCCAACTGGAGCTATAACAAGGACCAGCAGTCTTTAACATTTCTTGGAATCGTTCATGTTAGGAGGTTGTTCTGTAGGCGCAGAATTTGTAACCACAGATGCTTGAATTTTTTTGAGGTTATGGGCCCTGATAGAAAATTTCCACTCAAATCAACGCCGATCGTAGCTTTCACGGGAACCTTCATGGGAAATTTGCTACCTGTCCAGGAAAATGCATGGAATTGTTCCATTTAGATTGTTGCCACCCAACTGGAGCTCTAACAAGAACTGACAGTCTTTAACATTTCTTACAATCATTCTTGTTAGGAGGTTGTTCTGTAGGCGCAGAATTTGCAGCCACAGATGCTTGAAATTTTTTGAGGTTATGGGCCCTGATAGAAAATTGCCACTCAAATCAACATATAACAAATTAGTTGACAGTAAATCTGGGATGCTTCCATTAAAATGATTGTTTGGCAACTTCAACACTTGCAACTTTAGAAGTGACGGCAGCTGATAGGTTAATGAGCCTGTCAAATTGTTGTGGCCAAGATCAAGTAGTGGGCAAATCTTTTAGTGATCAAGGCATTTGGAGATGTAAGAAAATAAAACTAACGAGAAAAAAAAAAGCGCACGTGCTTTCTCAAGACATATTCGTCAAATTTAATAATATAGAACGCAAGTTATTTTAAAAAATAACATATATTAAAATAATTTCATTTCATGCTAAAAAATTAACATATATTAAAATGATTTCATTTCGTGCAGTTGGATTTAATTTTATTCTTTACCTTAAAATTACTTTACCCACATCATTACTCTTTATCCGCGTTATATTCTTGTTAAACATATTTCTTCGTAGGTAAGAATGGTACTTACTGCCAATAGACTTAGTTCTCTTTAGTGCGCAATGAATGTCTCAATGCATTGTGTGCATGCACCATGCTGAGCACGAGCAAATATAGATAGTAGTTAGATTGCTCAAATTTGAATTTTTTGGCCCCACCACGAGAGACAAACCAAGCGCCACAGAAACCTGTTCGAAGCATAATGCATGATCGAAACGTGGCTGAACCGCAGGACAACGATGACAAGTACCATTCTTGGGTAGTACCTGTAGTAGCAGCGAGCATGAACTGAGGGAATGATGCTATTCACCACTGCTCTTAATACACAAGTATTTCTGGAAATTCTTTAATAGTTAGTCATATACTGGAATTAATATACTGAGTAAGCATGAAGCTGAATATTAAAGTGACTATATATTTTGTTGACCACAATATGGTTGATACGGTGAACAACAGATAGTGAACCATGGCATGCCAGAGACTGTCATGAAAAGCATGATGGATATCGCCAAAGAATTCTTCGAAATGCTCGTGGAACATCGAGCATGTCTTTACTCAGAGAACCCAAGGCAGCTCGTTCAGCTATCGACCAGCACGGATGTTAGCAAAGATAAATTTGATGACTGGAAGGACTATCTTAGACATCCTTGTCATCCTTTAGGAGAAGTCATCGGTTCTTGGTCTCAAAAACCTACAGCCTACAGGTCGGTAAATGCACTTGCAATATCAAATTTCACTTTCTGGAATCCTTGCTCCTGGCCTATTGGTTGATTATAGGGTTCCTGTTGGTCCTGTTGGTAGAGTTCCTGCCCTTGGCCTTGATTCCAGTCTCGTCTCGCATGCCAGCAAGTATTCTAGAAAGAATGACTTGGTGTCAACCTGGGAGATCAGTTGCAGGTTTGTAAAAACTATGCAGATCCCATAAAACATAGTTTTCAATCTTTGTAAAAGTTGCAGATAGACTTAATCATGATACTTTTCTGTTCCTTTTTGTGATTTGAATATATTAAAAAGGTGATCAGCAATGGGAGATTCAAGAGCCTTCAGTGGATGTGTTTCCTCCAGCAGAGTCACAATGGCAAGAGGATGGCCCTCCCGTAGAGGTAAAGGTTTTTAGAGTTTTGAATTGGGGATTCCTTTGTTTCTCCCAAGCTGCGGAAACGCACAGGAACTAACTTCTGAATGGTTACTTCATGGGTAAGAAAAGGAATTGTAGTATCCGATTTTACTTCTAGTTTAATAATGTTTACTAATTTCAAATAGTTTAACCTCTGGCCTGCCATTGTAGGTAAAATCTTGTGTCATGTGTATTTCATGAAGTACAAATTTAGGAGGCTTTTTTACATAAAACTCATCTCCTGTCCTCAGGTTGGTTCTGCCATGAAACCCTGCGGCGGCTTGCAAATTGAGGAATTTCCTTCGGTCTTGTTTAATGTTGGAAGTAATTTATTGTTTTGGTAGCTTAGCTATTTGAGTTCATTGTCGAATTTATGCCTAAGCTCGACTAGTCCTTTAGTTCTAAGACTGTAATACTACCACATAATTAGCTTCAGTTTCCATAAGAGGGTTGCATCGACACTCTGTTTGGCTATTTTATTTCCTACTTATTACATGTTTTTAACCGAGCTGATGAAGTGCATCCAGCTCAGTACCGTGGACATAGCCAGGGATTGATAAAGAAAACTAATTTAGAATAGGGCATTACTGGCCGGCAGACTAATCCATGCCCACATCCATCAGAGCGGATTAACGCCTCACATGTATTTAAACAACACGCTTGTTAACATGTATGTTAGTTGCAGTCCTTAAATCACGCTTGATCTAATAATAAAATCACTTTAATCATCAAATTTGGTGTCAGCCCCATAAAATCTGCAGTCTTTAATCTTGGTAAATGTTTTTAACAGTGACAGAAAATGGCAAGAACCAGAGATAGGACTGAAGATTTCAGGAAAGCTGTTTGCATCATTACATCAAAGCATGGATTCAATAAGGTTATTGATCCCTCCTTTATAATAGTACCTTGCATTTGCACTATTTTCTTAATTTATATCTTATGAATATTGGATTCCACGACGTACCAAAGCACTGATATTACCTTTGCTAAATCTCCTCCACTTCCTGCAACGAGCTGGTGAAGTTTGCGGGTTCGATTCCATCAAAACGGATATGGCCGCTGACGTCGAATACGGGGATTCCACTATAAAGAATCAGAGTCCAAGTGCAACCCATGGAGATACGGAGGAATCCGGCTCGAATGAGTTCAAATATGAAGAGAATAAGCTTGAGGGCACAGACCTTAATAGACATTCCAATGTTTCAGAACGGCCATAGGAGTTGGCCCCTGTTAGATGTGCTGGCAGGCGTACATGTAACGGTGGTAACGGTGGTACATGCGGTGGCAGGAGTACACCACAGGAGTATTGTAAGAGTGGTACATATGCCTTAACATAAAATGTTTAAGACTTAATGCTAACATTAATTCAGCATTAATTCATAGTGTTTGAAATGGCGTTTGAAATGGTGGTTTACCCTAATCTTTGGCCTCATATGCCTCGGTATGAGGCCAAATAAGACGACGGAAAAATTTCATTGGCCCGTAAAAACTCGACTCAAGAAAACATTAAGCTATAAGTCATATAACTCATACAAAATCAGAGAAACTAATGCTAAATCGAGACATTTCGATTGCTATAGTCCCTGGCCTTTGCCAGACGACAGGGACTAAAAATACATAGAGATGTAAATTAGTTGGTGTGGGGTTAATTTCATTATGTTTTAGTTTATAAATGAAATATCTGGAAACGCAACAGAATGGATGAGATTGGAACTTTTATGAAACATGATTCTTATATTCAAAAATACACCAGATGTAAATTAGTACGTATGTGGGGTTTAGTTTTATTGTGTTTTAACTTTAAGGAGTAAATTTTGAGGAGTTATTTTGTTTTAAAATTCATTTAAACTCCATCTAATTTCATATAATTTTAATAATAATATATAGTTTTAATAATACTATATGGTTAGATCCAAGATTTTTGTGATTTATTGGTAAATAATAATGCTTTTTCAGATTGATCCTTCTTGCGGGAGGTGAGCATGAGCGATGGAAGCGTGAAAGTTAGGGTTTTTATGGATCTACTCTGACAAACCTGCAAGTGCACTAGATGGAGAAGGGACTACGGCACCAAGTCAAAGCAGAACCATTGACAGCAGCCATGAGTGGCACGACTGGGGGGGAGATATCCCCTCCTACCGGAATATCACTCGAGGAGAATCTAGCTAGCATAGAGTAGCCGACAGTAATGGAGGTCATGGAAAAGGAACGTCAATCTTGGGAGCTAAATGGAAAGCGGGTTTGGGAGGCAGATGTTTGTCGAGGGCAGCTAAGAAACCAAGATTTGTCATTCCAGAAAATAAACTGGAGGAATACCAAAGATACATGAAGGACCACGCCCTTATATGCAAATTTATTAGGGCTTGGCCAATAGAGAAGGAACTGATCATATGGATCCAACAACCGAAACTTTCATTGATCTCAAGTTAGGGGTGAAAGGGTTCTCTCAGTAATCTTCCCTAGCCTCGAAGACAAGGAGAAGGTATTCGAGGATGGGCCTTATTTCTTTAGCAATGCAGGACTCTTCATTAGGCATTGGGAGGAATGCTATAAACCAGATCAGGAAAAGCTTCTGGCAGCAACAATTTGGGTTCAGCTTTTCGGCCTACCAATGGATTTCTGGGACCCAGAAATCTTGGAAGGAATTGGTAATTCTATTGGAACCTTCATCAAAGTTGCAGACTCTACACGAAAATATAGGTACACCTCTTATGCCAGAATCTGTGTATACATGAATATCACTAAGCCACTACCCGACTACATAGAACTGGAATACCATGATGAGATATGGCAACTACCCCTAGACTACAAGCATATCCCCTTTAGATGTTGTTGTCTCCATGAATATGGCCATTTGTACCGAGCTTGCCCACTAAATAATAATGAGAACCCCACTGTGGAGAAAAGGGTGGGACAAATGATGGAAAGAGAAGACAGGGAAGGCATTCAGGAGGTGCACAGGAGAAAAAGGAACGAAAGGCCGATAGGAAACTAGAGAGCAAGTCAAAATGAGAAAGAGAAGTGTGCCTCCAACCAGTTTTCTATTCTTCAGGAGGACGAAATGAGGGAGGAAACCCCTAACAATACCATGGAGACGGAAAGCCTACAAAAGAAGGAGCAAGAAGGAAATAAGTTGAAGAGCAAGGAGGCAGTAGAAAACCCAAGAAAGGAGATCACAATGCAAATGATAGAACAAAACCCAATGGAGATCGATAACCCGAAAGAAGATCTTAGTGCGAAAAAACAAGTAATGAAATGTTTATGGCAAGCATGGAGACACTTGGATGAACGCTTCATCCCAGAAGATCAGAAGCAACTCTACAAGGAAACGTTTTAACAATATAAAGCCAAACAGGGCTCAACTATCATAGCCCAACCAGATCACATAGGGTCTCAAATCAATCAAGGACAAGAAACAAGAACCATAGGAAAAGGGGGAAAGAAGCGTGGAAGAAGAACATTGAATGAATCTATCCAGATGGTTGGGGAGCTACTAGTAAACTGTGGAAGAGTAGTTCCATTATCAAAGGTATTTCAACAACCCCCAAAATTGTTGAAATTATTATTACATCATGGAACATAAGAGGCCTCAATAGCAGGGGAAAATAGAGGTACCTTAAACAGAGATTTAAGAAAGATAAACCAAGCATCATGATAAAACAAGAAACTAAAATCAATGAAACAAAATTGAAATGGATTCTGGAAAATTTTAAACCCTAGTACCAAGTCATGGCCCAAGATGAAAATGACAGTGCTGGAGGGTTGGCGATCATATGGAATCCTCGAGAGGTTTGGTTTGAAGACTAGGTCAGCGTTCCAAGAAGACTATCAAGAAAATTTCGAATCATTGGATCCAAATAATGGGTATTGCTTACAGGAGTTTATGGTCCTCATATCCCAGGGGAAAGAGGAGAATTTCTTTCAAATATTGCAAACATGAGAAATCTATACCCAGAAGACCTTTGGGTAGTGGGAGGAGACTTTAATATAATTACCTCTCTAACAGAGAAGAAGGGAGGAATGAGAAGAATGGATGCAGACATGGAAACCTTCGGAGATATCATTTCATAATTGCACTTAGTGGACCTCCCAACAATCAATGGAGTTCACACTTGGAATAATAGACAAGGAGGGATCCGTCAAATTACTTCATGACTGGATAGATTCTTAATCTCAGAACAAGTCATAAGCAAAGATGTATTCATGGAAACCTCAATCCTCCCAGGTTTGGGATCAGACCATTGCCAATAATATTGGAAGTGGATCTGAATCGAGCCCTAAGAATCGACCTTTCTAGTTTGAAGCCTTTTGGCTAAGAGATCCAGGCCTAATAGAGGAATGGTGGAAAAAGAGAGAGTAGCAAGTGAGGAATTGCATGCATACTTTCCAACTAGAACTCAAGGATCTAAAGAATAAACTCATGAAATGGAATAAAGAATAATTTGGACATATTATGAATGACCAAAACCAGATCAAAAAGTGCATGATGGAGGTGCAACAACAAATCATACAGGAAGGGAGATCTGAAGAGATTGTCAAAGAAGAAGAACAACTAATAAACTATTTGGAGGAAAGAAGAAAACAGGAAGAGATCCTCTAGAAATAGAAATCAAGGGTTAATTGGTTAAGAGAAGGTGAACGAAACACTCGATTTTTTCATAAGGCCATGGTCCAACACAAACAACACAACAGAATCTACTCCCTGAAAGATTAGGAGGGGAATCGCAGAGTCCAACATGAAGAAATGGAGGAACTTTTGGTAAACCATTTCAGAGACCTTCTATTAGAAACACAAGAAAATAGAATGAAAGAAATATAAAGAATCTCATAGCATATCCCCCATCTGGTAACACCTGATCAAAACATATCCCTAATGAGAGCTGCTACACTAGAAGAGGTGGAAGAGATTGTCAATGGCATGCAGACAAATAAGGCTCCAAGCCCAGATGGGTTCACAGTGGAATTCTACCAAGCCGCTTGGAAATTCATGGGATGAGAAATTCTAGAGCTCATAGAGGAATCCCACCACAATCAAAAGGTATGCCCCATCCTGAACTCCAATTTTTTTTCATTTATTCCTAAAACTTTGAAATCTAAAGATCCACAAGGATTATCATATTGCCTTATGTAATGTTATTTATAAAATTATTGCTACTCTCGTCATAAAATTGCTAAAACCCCTCTTATTGAATATCATCTCTCTGGAGCAGATGGGATTTGTAGAGGGAAGGCAAATCTTGGACAGGCTCGCAACCTCTCAAGAAGTAGTACACCCTCTCAAGGCAAAAATGCTCGTAGGTATGATGATTAAGCTAGACCTTTCCAAGGCTTGTGATCGGTTAAGTTGGGCTTATCTGAGTAGTATCCTCAAAGCCTATGGTTTCACCCAAAGATGGATAAATTGGATCCTTGCCATGATCTCCTCCCCTGTCATTTGAATTATTCGTTGAATGGGACTCCTACCCCCACTTTTAACCCAACTTGGGGCCTAAGACAAGGAAATCCATTATCTCCTTTTATGTTCATTATTGCTGTAGAAGGGTTGGGATGTTTTATAAAAAATGAAGTCAGAGAATCTAGGCTTAGGGGCCCGAGGATTTGGGGTAATGATTTATCCATCACCCACCAACAATTTGTGGACTATATCATGCTCTTCTACCAAGTCTCCCTTAGGGAAGCTCGAAGAATAAAATAGATTCTTAATACCTTTATGGAGGCCTCTGGGACTAAGATAAATAATGACAAATCTTGTGTCTTCTTTTTTAACACTTAAGGGAATGTCAATACCTATATTTCCAGGATATTGGGGTTTAGTACTAGAAACCTCCCAACTAAATACCTTGGTATGCCCCTATTGGACAACTCCCTAAAATTATCCTGTTGGTAGTAGATCATTCAAAACTTGTAGGGAAAACTAAGTTGTTGGGCTTTTTGATTCCTCAACCTGGCAGGCAAGACTATCCTTGTTAAAGTAGTGCTGCATTTGATACCCATCTATCAACTCTCAGGTATGGTAGCCCCTAAAGGGGCATGCTCCAAATGGTTGACATTTTCAAAAAAATATTTGGGGAGGGGCTCAACAGGTCATAAAATGGGCATTGATATCCTGGCAAGGGCTCGGAAAAAGAAAATGGGAAGGAGAGCTAGGCCTCAGAGACCCTTATATATTAAATCAAGTAATGGGAAGAAAACTATGGAGGAGGTGGATAGGAGTTGGAATAGACTTATGGAAGAAAATATGGACAAGAAAATATAATATGCCTGAGAGAACTGAGGATATTCTATGATATAGAAACCCTCCCAAAGAATCGAGAGTGTGGAACTTGGCAACCCAAAACAAGAACCTCATAAACCACCATGCCTTTTGGGAAATTCGTAATGGAAAAACAACAAGATTTTGGTAGGACTCTTGGCAACAAAGAGAACGAATGATAGAAAAGCAAGATCTCATGGACATATTTCAATTTACTAGAGACAAGAATATACACGAGGTAAAGAAATTCTAGAAAGAGGACCAAGGAAAAGGAAATTGGAGGAGATGGAAAAAGAAGGAAGATTGGTGCTAGGCTATAGAGATCAACCAATGGACAAAACTTGAAAAAGAGCTAAGATCAAGACAATTAATGATCCAAAATGATCCTGATATCCTGAGATGGGGGAAAATCACAAAAGAAACCTTTACCATAAAAGAAGCAAGGCATCATGTGGAAAAAAATATGGAAGGGAGGATGGTGGCCTAAGGTATCTCACTTCCTTTGGCTAGTTTGCAAAGGATAAATCCTAACCTAGGATCAACTACAGAAAAGGGGCTTCCAGCGCCATTATTTTTTTTGGCTCTGCCATTAGAACAGAGAAGATATTGAGCATATGCATAACACATGCCCATTTGTTGAACATAAATGGAGACAACTACAAGGATTTTTTGAAAGGATGGATCGAGATCACCACAACATTAAGCAAACAATCCTCCTTTGGAGAAGTAACATATTCTCAAGCCTGGTAGTAATTCGAGCATGGGGACTGGCCTTAGGATTAAATTTATGGGCCATAGGGAAAGAGAGGAACCATAGAGTCTTTAAAAATAAAGCCTCATCTCAAGAACAGGTGTGGGAAGGAATAGTTTAGAACATCAGGGAAAAAATCTTAGTAGAACACTAGCACGAAGAAGATTAGCAAGCCCCCTCCCCCCCCCCAAGAAGATGGAATTTTACAAAAACACAATCTCTCACCTGAAATGATTGCTCCCATTGCATGGAAAAAAAACAAGATAAGCTCGATATCCTCGGCTCACTTTACTATCCCAGGAGAAGTATTCATAAAACTCAATCTCGACAGGGCATGAAAAGGGAATCCAGGAGTGGCAAGCCTAGGTCGCCTCTTCCGAGACACCCAAGCCAACACTTGGCTAATATATGCTGACTCTTGCAAGACAAAAAGTAACAATGAGGCGGAGTTTGTTGCAACAAGACAAGGACTTCTAATAGCTGTCAGAATGGGGTATCGAAATGTAGTGGTGGAAGGAGACTCAAGTCTAGTCATAAACACTTTGGAAAAGTTGAAAAATGGCACTAAATGGGACAAGTTTAGCCAGAGTTGGAGGATAGCTCAACTCATCCATGAGATAGTGGAATTAATTTAGAAGTTTAATTATATTATGGTGCGACATGTCAAACAAGAAGGGAATAAAGGGGCATATTTTCTTGCTAATTGGGGATGCAATCAGAAAAATGCCCCAATGGAAAAATTATGGCCGGTTCAACCCTAGGATGAGAGATTCAAAACCATGGTGGAAATACTAGATCAGGATCACAGGCAAAGCCAAAAAAGTGGCCTTTCAAAAACACAAAACCCTGATTGGGGTGCGTGCCGATGATTGGAAAAACCTGTGGAAAGTAATGAGGCGTACATATGATTTACACACCACCGCCCCTCACACACTCAAAGAGATGGGTGTGGTGGCCCTTAGCATGAGTGCATGCAAGGGTGGTGGGAAAGGTGGCAGAGACGATAGCAGAGGGGCAGGATTTATAGAAGCAAATGGCAGACAGGTGGGTATGGCTGGTGAGTTTTCTTGCGGACGAAGGAGCTAGAGCAAGGGAAAGGGAGGGCATCGACATCCATGACATCAAGCTTGGAGATGACCTAAAATCGGTAATAGGTATGTTTCTTGGTTCTTCACCTCCTTTGCAATGACGACCCAGTTGGGTCTCTTTGAGGGGGAGAGGAAGATAAATGGTAATGGTAATTGGGGTAAATGTAGGGGGAAATGGAGGAGGCAACTAGCTGCAATGGTTTGGATATGTGTCTATGTATTGGAATTTATTGATATCGACTTTGCCTCTGGCTGTATTGACCTTGTGTTGTTTGGCAATGGGAACTTGGGTACATCACACCGAGGGTCGAGTGGGGTTTTTTGACGGGGTCTGGTAGGTAGAAGCTATGAGTCTGATGCTAAGGGAAGTGAGGGTCAGTTAATATGTTGTATAGGAGCTTGGCACTACTACCAAAATCATTGCAATTTTTTAGTTACTATGAGAAATTCCTGCATTAAGAGAACTGTTAGGGCCCTTGAGGGGACGTTGGGTATGAAAATGACAGTGGTATTGCCCTAGTTTACTAGGTAGGAGGAAGGGGCTGCAATTCACAGATGGCAACCTCTCGGTCTAAGGTTGGGCTCATTTGCGTGGCCTTGGCCAGGGATTCCCAACCTTACGGTGTATGAGAGGCATTGGGGGTGGAGGTGTAAGATGACAGAAGGGATTTGGAGACCAACCCTTTCTAAGGACTAGCTCTCCACCCATTATGGCTTTGGTACTTATAGTAAAAGGAAAAGGGAGAAGCATGGGGAGGATGACGACATTGATAATTCAATTCAGAGAAGCAACTAGTTCCATAGTATGTCAAATTTATTTTGGTTAACAAATTCTTGTTGTGAACAGGTCTTGGGAATCGTTAACATGGCTCGGAGTGTGAGAGGTTACAGATGTGGAAGACGGGGTCGGGAGCCCAGAAAGGATAGGGACCCGAGCACATCGGATCCTTGCAAATGGAAGAAATCGGTAGAGAATCTTATTAGTGAAGCTGCTGAGGCATATCGTGAGGGCACGACTGAAGGCATCTAGAATCTATTAGAGGAATGGGAAGAGGAAATTAAGCAGGGCACTGAGACGAAGGAGGATATGGAAAATTGGAGGACACTCGTCCTGGATCCTGGGAACACCAGAGGCAGGATAATGCAATTTAAGAAGACATTATACCTCTACTTGCTAATGAAAAGTCCTTTGGGAAAGGCCGTGGAACAGATCTCGGTGGGTATGGAAGTTTATCTCCAAGGTATGCCGAGCTACAAACAATATTTGCGGAAAATTCAATTCCAACTCCATGAGCAGGATATTAGGTTAGACAGAATCGAAAGACACATTTCATCCATCTTAGAACTATCAAAGATGCCTAGAGAAACTGTTAAGGATCTCACGCCAGTGGAATCGACCTCGAAGGAGTAGAAGGGTTAGTCAGTGTCTCATGTTTACTTTTGTTATATATGTGATTATCATTTACTTTTCGTCATGTAAGTATATGTATAGATAGAAATATAGAGTCTGATCATGAAACAAAGACATATATAGCTTGGCTAGAGAGATTGAAACTTTATTTTTTTGGATGGCTTACAATGAGGATAGGAAGCCAATAGACTTGGTTTCCCATTGGGCAAGTTGAGGCCACCTAGCCAATCTATATGGTGTAAATTTGTCTATTATGAATAAATAATGAAAGGTCCTGCCAAGCTTAACAAAATAATAATAATAATATCTTTCGGATTAATCTCATCATTAGGATTTGGTCAACGTTTCGAGACAACTAATGTTGTTCATCCTTTCAACAAAGGTGAAAAATTCAATGGATCCTCAAGAATAAATAGCAAGGATGCATCATGGTCCAGAGTTAGCCATAAATATTTTTTCCATTTGACATATTAACTTCAACATAAACAAAATCTTAAAAATAAGTAAATAATATTTATTATGGTGCTAATAATTTTTGGGGAGATATATCATATTAAACCTTACATACTTATAATCCAAATAAAACTTATACCAAGAATTATTAATTAATATTGTTTAAAAATATCATGTAACATTTCATTTTCTTCATATGTTCAAAATGGACCAAATTTTATCATGGTATCTACCCTTGGTATTTGCCTTCATTTTTTGAGGAAAAATATTAAAATAAGATTTCTAGAGAGTTCATTTACAAAAGGAATATGAGTTAGGGATATGGATTATCTTGAGTTGTTTATCATATTGTGTCTTGTTGAGAACTTTGTGAGGAGAGTTCTAGTTTGATCCACGAGACGAAAACCCCAACCCATGGGACGGGAGTTCTAGTTTGATCCTCGGGATGAAAACCCCAACCCACGGGTGTAATCTATAAGGTGGATCCATCCGGGGTCCACAATTGTGCTTCAGTGTCTTAATGCCTTTTGCATTGAGCAATTGTGAATGCCGAAGCATAGGCTCCATTATTTTTCTTGTATTTGGCAGGGCTCCATTATTTTTCTTGTATTTGCATGTCTTGTTTTCTAAGTATTAATTGAAATAAGCCTTGCATTTTTCCATATCCCTTTGGGTTCAGTATATTGTCGAAAGTATTTTTATTAGAACACCTAAATGTGCCAACTCTGTTGATTATTTGGTTGTTTGAGATATGAGATTTATTCTTACCTATTTAATATCACCCTAGTTGTTCTTTTTTAGAATATTTCCTACTGTGAGTTCGAGGAACAAATCAGTTGGAGGGCTGAAGGGCCAAATTCGTCAACAACCTGGGTGCATGAAGGACAACTATCAACTGGAAACAATTGTTGGATGACAATCATATCCTTGGAGGATTGGATTTCGAAGTGCCAAAAATTGATCTTCTTAGAAATTGAAGAGAAAGTGTGATTCTGTGCGATTGGAAGTCTAATCATGTTATCAGAGAAAATTGAAATTGTTGTACACACCACCTGTAGTACATCGATTTGAAATCTATGAAGTATGCATAGGTAGAGTATGCAATCTCCTATAGAATGTGAGTATATGGTTGAGTACCCCGAATCATGAACGAATTGTGTTAATGGAAAATATTGTTGCTTGTAGCTATTGACTAGATGCCAGAATAAGGCGCGACTCGTTTTCTGCTTCTAGTTCTCTTGAGCATCAACATAATTGCTGGAAATTTTTCTGCTAAAATTCCGAAAACAAACACAAAACAGAATAGGAAACAACGCTCTGTTTTTAAACACAGGATCGGTAACACATAATTAAAGCTTGTATTAAAAAAAAACTGTTGTTCACAAAATAGTCTTCCTCTGAACAGAGGGATTACAACAGGAATGCTTCAGTTCCACAACAAAAGGAATTTTCTCTCTACACTGCTGTGAATTACCTCTCATAATTCTATACTACTGTGTCTACACATATATAGTGCATTAGTGGTCATAATAGTCCATCAACTGCTTTAACTCTCTGATAGAGTCTCAGCTGTAATTCTTGAGTCGGTTGTATGGAAACCTGTAACTGATAAATGCTGCGGACGGCTCGAGGCTGGTTCTTTCCTTCTCAACCATGCTTTTCTTTAATGCTGTTGGTGAGCAGTTATGACGCAAAGCCAACTTTCTTCCTTGGGAACACAAATAGGTAAAATGCATAAATGCAGTATGGCGGTGATGTGCTTTTGACGAGAACAAATATGGGCCGTCGGATCAGCAGATGAGCGACAGGATCGCATCGCAAAACTTTATCGCGAGAATGAGACAAAGTGAGAAATGGCCAATCTGCGATGTGCGATGATATCGCATCGCAGTATCGCAATTGCAGAAAACAAAAGGAAAGGCTTAACGCGCGTAGAGCAAAACTTGCGATCTACGATCACATCGCACGATCGCATCGCATCGCATCGTAGTGCGGAGGACAGGCAAAGGGATTAATGCGATCTGCGATGAGACGTGATTTGTGATTTCTGCTCAACTGATGCTGCAGTTGGAATTAATTTCCAACACTCCCCCTTAATTTCAACTGCTGGGTTTTTCTACATACCCAGGAATTTCCTGAAATGATCAAAAATTTTCTTTCCCAATGGTTTTGTCAAGATATTAGCTAACTGATTTTTTGTTCTGCAGTGCTGCAAAACAATCTCACCATTGTTAACCAATTCACGTATGAAGTGAAATTTGGGGTCTATGTGCTTTGTCCTTTTATGAAAAACTGAATTTTTAGACAATGCTATTGCCGAGCTATTATCACAGTAAATGGTTGTTCCCTTTCCTTGTTCATGACACAAATCTTTGTGAACTCTTCTTAGCCACACTGCTTGGCATGCTACTACTGTTGCTGCCACATACTCTGCCTCTGCTGTTGACAAAGACACAACTGGTTGCTTCTTGGAAGCCCATGAGATGGCTCCCGATCCCATATGAAACACATATTCGGATGTGCTTTTCCTATCATCAACACTTCCAGCCCAATCACTGTCAGTGTAACCTGTCAACATGAAACTTTCAGAAGAGGAGTATAAAATACCAAACCCCTTCATTCCATTCACATACCTTAGAATCCTCTTGGCTGCCTGCCAATGAGTCTCTTTCAGTATTTCCATAAATCTGGAGATTAAACTCACAGTGTGCATAATGTCCGGCCTAGTTGCAGCCAAGTACATAAGGCTGCCAACTATGCTCTTGTACAATTTTGGATCAAAATCCTTGCTGCTATCTCCTTTGGTCAATTTCAACCCCATTACAGTTGGAGTCACAACTGCCTTGCTATTCAGCGTGTTAAATCTCTTCAACACTGCTTCTACATATTTAATTTGAGAAATGAAAACACCATTTTCACTTTGGTCTACTTCAATTCCAAGAAATTATCTTAAGAAGCCCAAGTCAGTCATTTCAACTTCACTTTTCATGACTGCTTTAAAATCAGCAACGAGAGAAGCATCATTGCTAGTAAAAATCAAATCATCTACATATAAAACAACAATAAGAATCTTACCGTCATTCTCCTTTATGTAGAGTGTGGTTTCACCATCACACTTATCGAACCCATTCTCAATCAGATAAGCATCTATTTTGTTGTACCATGCTCTTGGAGCTTGCTTCAACCCATAAAGAACCTTCTTTAGTTTGCAAACTTTATGCTCTTGGCCTTCAACTTCATAGCCTAGAAGTTGTTCAACATAAACTTCTTCTTTTAACACTCCATTCAGGAATGCAGATTTAACATCCATCTGATAAATATTCCATTTGTGTTGTGCCGCAATAGACAACACTGTTTTGATTATTTCCATCCTTGCTACTGGTGCAAAGGTTTCATCATAATCCTTGCCTTGTTTCTGCTTGTAGCCTTTCACAACAAGTCTTGCTTTGTGCCTGTCAATATTGCCTTCAGCATTGCTTTTGGTCTTATAGACCCACTTAACTCCAATGGCATCTTTGCCTTCAGGGAGGTCCACTAACTCCCATGTTTTACTCTTCTCAATTCCACCAATTTCTTCATTCATTGCTTCAATCCATTTATCTTCATTTACAACATCTTTAAAATGAACTGGGTCATCAACATGACAATACAAAGCGAATAATGAATTCAGACCGGTATTGTTACTTACCTCTCCTTGTTCATCAATGTCATTCAGATTTCTGAATCTTGGTCTTCTTGGTGTGCTTGGAGTTCCATCCGAACTTCAGGGTATTTCGGATCCCTATGGTGTGCTTGGAGAAGCACTTCCTTGATTTCTCAAGGCTGTTCGAATTCCATCTTTTGGTGTGGTTTATTGTACTTGCTGTGGTGGAGGAGGAGTCACCAAGGAAGGATTATTTGTTGTTGTCCCTTCCTCTTCTTCTTCGTGAGACACAATTGTCTTCACATTCACTGTCGTCTCTAAGCTTCCATCCCAAGCTTCATCTTCAATGAACTGCACATCTCTTCTTACTATCAATTTCTTCGTGGATGGATTATAGAGTTTGTATGCTTTTGAATCATCACAATAGCCAATAAAGACACACTTCTCCCCCTTATTGTCAAGCTTCTTCCTTAGCTGGTCTGGTACATGTGCATATGCTACACAACCAAACACTCTCATGTGAGTGACAGTTTGCTTTTGACCACTCCATGCTTCTTCTAGTATTTTGTTCATGAAAGCTTTAGTTGGGCATCTATTCAAATGTAAACTACGCAAGTGACATCTTCTACTCAATACCCATGCGGCAAAATGTTTTGCCTTTAGCATACTTCTGACCATGTCAAGGATGATCCTATTCTTCCTTTCAGCAACACCGTTTTTCTGATATGTATACCTTGCTGTGAACTGCTTTTGTATGCCATTCTCTCTGCAAAACCGTAGAAAGTATTTGGAGATGTATTCTCCTCCTCTATCTGTTCTGAGCATTTTGATATAATGCCCACACTGCTTCTCAACAAGAGTTTTGAAGTGGCGGAATTTCTCAAACACTTCACTCTTCTGTTT
>APFE031652945.1:0-30762 GCA_000404065.3 Pinus taeda
TGACAAGTTTCACTCACTTCCCAATGAAACCAAAAGGTATGTGATCTCTCCTCTCAAGTTTAACTAGGAAGTCCCAATTCCATCATCATTTACCCTCAAAAATGTTCAGCTTCTAACCTCCCCAGCAACTGACCCAATGCCTTAATTTATAGTGCAATGGAGGGAAGTTACTAGGTCCTCCTTCAAAGGGATAAAGCCCTCCTTCAAAGGGATAGCTCCTCCTATCAAGAGATTAGCTCCTTCTCTTTTGGGATGCATGAACCACCTTGGAGCGAACAATCCACGTCAAAATCCTTCTAGAAACATCTAGAATTAACCCAAAAGTGAGTTTTTAGGATAAACTTGCGTCTTTTTTACTTTTACAGGGTTACGCACCCACCCCTTTACAGACAGAGTGTGCAGGTACGCAGGTATTATGAACAAAGAGTGCGGGTCCGCAGGTAAAAGTAGGAGAAAGTGCGGAACCAGAGTAATATTGATTTTCAAAGTCTTTCTCTCTTTTGCAAAGCTTGACATGAAGAGCTAAGGTCTGAGACTTGCTTAGGAGGCTAGTATAGGTGATGATAGACCCATACTGACTGCAAATAATCATGGTGACGATATTTTGTGTAACAGCCCCAACGAATGATCCAACAGAACAACAAGGTGAGAAGGTCGTGAAGCACAAGATAATCGAAGAAAAGCAAGCAATGGAGGAAAACCCGATAGTCGACACAGCAAAAAATGTCTTGGGGGATTTACCTCCAGCTACCGGAATGGAGGAAGTACTGGTTAACCAAGAATGGGTAGAGCTGTGTGAACAACGAAGACTTCTAGTCAAGCAAAAATATCATTTGCAGTTTAAGGATACAATGCGGCTTAAGATGGAAGTCAAGAAATTAAGGAAGCAAGCGCACAAAATGCAGAAACAAATAAAGAAATGCAAGCGGTAAGCTAAAAAATCCAAGGCCATAGGGGTCGAAGCAAAAATTTAAGTGGACCAGATAGTCACAACATCTACTGCCACTCAAACAGACCCGGTTGAATGATTGTTTGAAGACTGTGAGTATGCCTTAACGGTCGAAGTGCAAACTTGGAAATCTATTGCGGCCCAGTATAAAAATGAGATCAAGAGTACTCAGGAAAGAGCCTCCACAACCATCCTTGGATATGTGTAGCACATAGATATCATGCGAATGAGGCATGCAACATAGCAGCTCAAGATGGAGCAGCTGGAAAACCAAGTGGCAGAACTGAAAGCTGATAAGGAGCAGATGTTCAATTTGGTGCAAGAGGTGATGGCATGTCGCCCCCTGCTTCTTGTTATTCTTTATTCTTGCATGAACGTTTTCTTTTATTTTGCATGGAAAGCATTAAAAATGAGATTAGCTATGAGATAGAAGATGGTGTACAATTCCTTCGAATAATGAAGAGTCATGACGTGCCAACTCAACATCTGATGTGTGAGTTTTACCTGCACAGGTATCTACTACGTCTGGACAAAGATTTTAGCCCAGTTCCATATGTAGGGGACATTAATTTAAGGGCCCTCACCTCTTATGCTTTCAATTAGATCAATTGGTAGAAGGCTTTTAACACTTTTGAATCCAATCAAGTTAGAAAGCCATTTATAGTAAGAGGAGAACATGAGACGTCAATGACAATGTTCACTAAACACAACACCTTTTTGGGAATTGAGGGCAACAGAGATAGAATGCTGAGGACACGAAGATGGTGTCTTGATCTTTGTGTCAAGCAACTAACCACATTTCAAAATGAGGCCCTTTATTGCTGTCAGAAAAGGTGGATGATGTCACCTACAGTTGTCCAGAATAGGGAACCTTTTGGGGCACCAAATTTTGCACGAGTGCTCCCTAGGGTACCCAAATATGTGGCATGTGTCCAAACATGTGGGACCTAGTGGATGGGGATCCGATTCCAGTTTCCTATTCTTTGGTTGCCTGCAGAAAATTACACTCCAGCTTATAATGTTCTAGTAGACTGGTGGAAGGAAGTTCTCCTTTTGGATGGGTTTAAAGTTCCAGGAATAGAGATGGTTGTAGAATATGATCTCGCCCAGCTTCATGAATGTTACGGTTTACAGAATCTAGACCTGCGGAGGTGGAAGATTGCATGAGGACATGCAGAAGGCTAGTTGGGGGGAGATGTTGGGTACCAAATCGGGTTATCTTTCTATCCATTTCTATCATCCTTTTTTACCTTTTTGTAATTATTTACCCATGTTGCTATGCTAAACTTACAAGGTAAATACCCCTAACCTGTCTGATTGGAATTTTTTAATTAATGAAGTAAATTCATGGAGTCTTATCTATTCACAGCACTAAAACATGTGTTTGACCATAGCTTGGACAAAAAGAACTTTTGCTTCAGCATCTCGCAACAGATTTGGTAATGACTAGCCATAAGGAGGCTATACAACTGGAGTCACAATTCCCTGGAACTATTCTTGGGCCTTTTTGCTATCTCAGTTATCTGGTGTTGGTGTTGTTCCAACTGATGTATATTTTTTAATATGCGGTTACCATGTTTCAAGGAGATATGTTATTCTTTGCGCTGTGTATAAAAGGAAAATTGTTCCTGTAAATGGGGGTTCTCCCATCGATATTGTAATCACCTGTTACAGATTAATAAAGTATCACATGTTTTGTTGTTCCAATATTCTCTGTAACTATCACAACCCTGATCAAAGAGT
The DNA here is from genome assembly GCA_000404065.3 of Pinus taeda. Classification (NCBI taxonomy): domain Eukaryota; kingdom Viridiplantae; phylum Streptophyta; class Pinopsida; order Pinales; family Pinaceae; genus Pinus; species Pinus taeda. Next base: position 2,693 of record APFE031652945.1, read on the forward strand.
TCGGGCCGCTCTTCTGATCAAGTGTTGTGTCTTTGTGTGTGTGTTATTTATTAGGTTATGCTTGTTGTCACAGTTATTTACTGTTGATGATTATTTCTGGAACTCTGTAGTTAATTTAATCTTATAGCCATGCTTTGAATCTTAACTGTGAACCCTTGGTCGGAATGGATTGCGCTTTGCCCCTGCATATACCTTGCGCATTGCCCAGATTGATAAATTAATGTCAGAATAGGGTGAATAAATCGTTCATACCTGGAAACTAAAAACATGTCACAAACTGATGGACCCAGATCTGAATATTCAAGACCATGGCCTTATACCATGGTCACATGTGTTGAAGGATAATGTTAAGGGTGGTGGGTGTAACACTGCATTGAAATATGGAGTCTAAGCACCATATTCAATTGAGAAAAAACTAACAAATTGTACAAAAAAAGACTATGTGGATAGTATAGAACAATGATTTGATTTACCATTGTAAATGATATACAACAACATGAAAGAGGCAGAGCATTTAAATTGATTTTTTTTTTTTAATTCAATTGTAAACCCAAAGAAAAAGAAAGATCATAATTTTCATTCTAAGTAATTAATAAAAGAACAATACAAGAGAAATTAATGCAATAGATGGAAGTTGATTGCTTCAACTATGATGAAGTCTTTCTGAGTTGTGTAAGAAGTAAATGCAATAAATTTTCAAGTTATGTATGTGTAGTGAAGGTTTTCCTCGAGCTGTATGTGAATCGGTGTAGTTTCTTTTCCAGCATTGTGTGAATTGAATACCACTCCTATTTTGATTTGTCTACATCACATTGAAGAAAAAGCAGTTGGGAAGAGTTTGTTGTATGTGTTGTGCATATGTGTGCCACGAGAAAGAGAGTGTGAATTTTTTTTGTGCTTAAGAGTGAGAGAACTTAATTGAAACATAAGAGTGTTGTGTCTCAAGAGTGTGTGAGGGTGAAAGAGCTCTCTAAAGCAGAGGAGAGTTGTAGAAGTAGAGGACACTATAGAAGACATCATGGTGATATTGTTTAATTCAAAATTGCAAAGATTAGCCAAAGGTTTGAGTCTGAAAATTGTATGAAATATAGATTTGTTAGCTACAACAGGTTGGTATCTGTATAGATCAAAGGTTGGTGACTCTAGCAAGTTGGTGTTGGATGATCTGAGGGGGTTGGGGCCTCTTGTGAGTGGATGCTCGCAAAAAATTATGTAATTAGAGTTGGTTCTTTTGATTTACATCATAATAAAAACATGCTTTTGTCATTTTTCTCTCGAAAGGGTTTCCATGTTAAATAATTGTGTACAAGTGTAATGTGAATGTTGTCTTACGATTTTCTTATTGCAACTAATTGAATGATTGGTTAAACATTAGTAAAAAATTGTAAAATACTTATTCAACCCCCACTGTTGGTATTTCTTAATTTCCAATATAACTTTTTTGAAAAAGTGAAAAGAGTTTATATGCCCTTGAACACCATTTTTGTCAAAAGTACTTTGACACAATAGGGGTTGGACATCATCAAACCTTTAAACCCAAAATATAGCGAAGGTCATTCTTACATATTAACAAAAATTTATTACTTTGCAAAATGGCCTGCAGTAGTAGAACTAAAAATGCAAATTTAGAGCAACTCATATAATTATTACAATATTATATTCTATGGAGGTTCAATCTTCTAGAGATTCCCATTATTGATAATGGTTCCATCTTCATTATATTTAGCATCATGTTTTTTTTTGGTAAATTTTATATAGTAATGTGACAATCATCAAATATCATCTATAAGGCAATGGGCTAGCGAAAAAAACAAATACCCCTTTAATACAAATTGTCAAGAAGATGGAATTTGCAAACCAAAGATTTTGGCACATGAAATTGACGAACACTTTTTGGGAAAGTAGAATCACACCAAAAAGTAGTACCAAGCATTCCTGATATCTTGTTGTATATGGAAGGGATGCCCAATTACCGATACAATTGGAGTTAAACGCATTGGCCACATCAACTAGAACAAAAGATGAAGAAAGAATCACCCCTTTATAAACTTGTTATTATTAGTTAACGCAACTAAAACAAAGAGCACAAGATGTACTAAACATGAAAAATAAATAATAAGTAATGAAGAGATATTTTGATCAAAGTTCTAAAATGAAATATTTTCATATAAGGTCAATTCATTTTGTTGTGGAATAAAGCTAAAGAGAACCCACCTTTTCATTTTAAGTATGATGCTTTATGGATTGGCCTTTATTAGATAGAAAATTTGTTCATTTTCACTTCTTATTTGGTCAAAGGTATGGACAAAGTACCTCTGAAGCTATGTGTAAACAAGAAACACATAAAACATTTCTTTTCATAAGCATTTTTGGCACTATTTGGACAATGTAATATAGTCTACCTTACATGATCATCATTTATACCATTCATCTTAAAATAGTTTTCCATTAGTATCGCTTATCTTTTTCTTAAATTTTCTTTGTTTGACTCCATGCCAAAAGGGAAAGACCCTCTAGATTCTCAACAACCCACAAGGTGTCACTGTGCCATAGTTGTATCCAAAATGTCGATCATTTTTTATGTTTGCCACTTTTACTTTTTTGAAAATAAGAGTAATATTTGGGCTTATTTTATTCCTACCTCACTCTTCTATCCATCCTATATTTCTCATATCACACCCCACTTCCACATTTCTTTCTCAACAATTATACACTTAGTTGTTTTCTTGAGTCTCTTTTGGTAGTATGTAAAGAAGCATTGTTTTGAATCATTCTACATCCCACATAGTCTCTACATCATACATAGCATCCAATTCTACATCCCACATAGTCTCTACATCATACATAGCCTCATTCTACATCCACATAGTCTCTACATCATACATAGTCCTTCTACATCCCACATAGTCTCTACATCATACATAGCCTCCAATTCTACATCCCACATAGTCTCTACATCATACATAGCCTCAAAATCCTACATAGTCTTTGCATCCCACATAGCCTCCACATCTTGAATAGTCTCTACACACCGCATATCCTTGACATATCGCATAGTCTCTACATCACACATAGCCTGCACATCTCGTATTATCACCGTAATTGTATCCTATTCATACTTTACACCTCCACATCCCACATAATCTCTACACTTTATATCCATACATACTTTGCACTTTTATATCGCACCTGCATCCTTCATACATCCAATATACTATACTTAACATATCACTTCCCCCCTATGCAACCTTTTAACAATAACTATTTCTAATTTTAGAGTGTTTTATCGTGCATTTATAGGTCACGATCTACCGAATAAAGACAATCATTCAAAGAAAATGAGACTTAACTATAACATACACTTGCAAGCATTATGGAGCAAGTGTACACATTGAAAATATGGCTCATTAAGGATTATTAATGGTGTTTCAACTACCTATCAAACAAAAGGTACAATTTCTATTAGTAATTTCCACACATATACCGCAACCTACTAAAAAGTGAAGATGGAAAATAGAATGAAGAAAGAACTTGTGTGTGGAGATTACTAAGGAATTTTCTAGTTCAAATTGCTAGCTTTGAGGTAGGTCATCCAAGGATAAGGATTAAGTGCCTCTTTATCCTATCTTGAACTCTTATTTATATAGTGGAAACTTGGTTCAAGTGATTAGGAGTTAAGATTTGGGCTATTGTTAGAAATTGTAGTAAGAAAGGCTCAATTTGACTTGTGCCTTAGTCAAATTGAGTAATTAAATTTTCCACATCAACAAGATGACTTGGATTGTAGTTAGCTAGAGTGACATGGCCTTGTATACTAGTTAACTCAGTAAATTCAAGTTATAATATAGAAGTAGAGTTGTGTATGTAGTGATTGCTGAAATTTAACAATCTAATTCAGTTATTTTCAGTTGAACTCAGTTAACTAAGCTCAAGTCATTAGTTGAGTTAGTTGAAAGTCAGTTGAGTAGTAGAACTGTTGTTAACTTGGTGATCTCTTAGTTAAACTAGTCAATCAACTAAAAATAGCCCAAACATGCATGGAATTTGAACTACCTAGGTGGATTGGGGGAAAAGGCACATTGTAAATATCAATTATATACTAGTTGAGTGTTCAAGTTTGGCATTAATGTTGGTGATCAATTCCTCTAGAAATTGTGGAAGGAAATAGGGGGATGTTGGGGCCTTTAATTAGCTAAGTGTTGGCTAGAGTAGGACAATCAACAGGAGAACAGGTTTACAGCGCAGGGTGTGCTTCAGATTCTAAGAGAGACATTGTAATATTTTCTCATTCTCATCTGATTAATGAAAAGAAACAGAGGTATTTTTCCCAGTTGGGTTCCCCTATAAATCATTGCGTTGTTGTGGTTTTGATGGTTGCATGTCATTACATGTGTTTCTAAATTGTGATTTCCATTTCACATAATAATAGAGGAAATTTTTAATATCTTGGTTTCAATTCGATTTCATTAGTAGTAGAACATTTCTATTAATTTCTACATGGTAGCAAAGCTGAAATCACACTAGAAATTAGTCAATAGATCTTGTTCTTCAGAAATTTTGATTTACAAATTCAATGAAGCAGTTTTCTTCCATGTGGAAAAATCTCTTTCAACAGATTGAGATTGGAGTATGCCATAGGTGGAACCTCGAATTTGATAGCTTGGTAGGACAAGATGGAAGTTGTACACAATGATAATGGAGCATTGGAGCATACCAAAACTTAAATTCCAAAATCAACAATATCATATGCACAACAGTTAGCCTAGTGGAAGAAGGATACTGCAAAAGCTAGGAGGATCATCCTAGAGGGTGTAAGAGATCACATAGTTTCAATTTTTCATCAAAAGTTGCTTATCTTGGTATTGTATGTTAATGACTTGAAACTTACAGGGGATGAGTAGTTGATCCACTCTTGCAAGGACCTTGCAAGAGAATTCGAGATGAAATACATTGGTTTGATACATTACTTCCTTGTGCTAGAAGTATGGCAAGGTGATGGTGAGTTTTTTGTGAGTTAGGGGAAGTATTCCTCTGAAATACTTCAAAGATTTTGCATAGAGAACTGCAAGACTATGGACACGCCTTTAGCTACAAACTAGAGGAAGGAGAGTGCTTCTTTAGAAGAGGCAGTAGATGCTACTATCTACAAACAACTTGTGGGATGTATTTAGTGAACACAAGGCCGAACATATGCTATGCAGTTAATCAATTGAGTCAAGCCATGGTGAATCCTACCAATATGTATTGGAAGAAAACAAAGCATGTATTAAGATACCTCACAGGCACAACTGAGAATGGGTTATGGTACATGAGGATAGAGGGAGTGAAGCTCCAAGGCTTCACTGATGTAGATTGGGCAGGGAGTCCATCAAACAGGAAATTACTTCAGGTGTTATCTTTAGTGTTGGGTTCGCAACTATTTCTTGGTATAGTAGGAAACAAAATTTTATGGCGCTCAATTCAGTAGAGGCTATAATAAGGCTACAAGTCAAGCAACATGTGAGGCCATATGGATGAGAAAAGTACTTGTGGGTCTTTTTAGTTAGGAGATGGATCCGATAATGATTTATTGTGATAATCAAAATTGTATTAAACTCTATGAGAATCCAGTATTTCATGATAGGTCCAGTATTTGGTATCATGTACAATCACTTGCGAGATTGTGTGCAGATGAGAATTACAATGCTACAATACATTCCAATTGAGGAGTAGGACGAAGATATTTTCATAAAGGCATTTTCAAGAGACAAATTCGAATTCCATAGGTGCAGGATAAGGGTGGTGCAAAATATCTTTCTTGCTGAGAGGGAGTGTTAGAAACGGTGGCAAGAAAGGATTAATTTGACTTGTGCCTTAGTCAAATTGAGTAATTCGAGTTTCCACATCAACAAGATGACTTGGATGGGAGTCAGCTGGAGTGACATGGCCTTCTCTACTAGTTAACTCAATAAATTCAAGTTATAGGCTAGAGGTATAGTTGTGCATGTAGTGATTGCTAAAATTTAGCAATCTAGTTCAATTATTTTCAGTTGAACTTAGTTAACTGAGCTCAAGCCATTAGATGAGTCAGTTGAGTAGTAGAAATGTTGTTAATTCAACAATCTCTAAGTTAAACTAGTCAATTAGCTAAAAATAGACCAAACATGAATTTAATTCAAGTTGCCTAGCTGGAGTGGAGGAAAAGGCACATTGTAATTATCAATTGTATACTAATTGAGTGTGCATACTTAGCATTGATGCAAGTGATCAATTGCTCTATCAATTGTGCACAGAAATAGGGAATTTCCCTATATTTTAGGAGCTAATTTCTTCAAGGATTGTGCAAGGAAATAAGAAGAAGATGGGAACTTGAATTGGCTAAGTGTTGGCGAGAGTAGGATAGTCAGCATGAGAACATGTTTACAGTGCAGGGTGTGTTTCATATTCTCATATGATTAATGAAAAGTAGAGGAGAGGATTTTCCAAGTTGGTTCCCTTGTAAATCACTGCATTCTTGTGCTTTTGATGGTTGCATGTCATTCCATGTGTTTCTAAATTGTGATTTCCATTCCACAAAATAGTAGAGGAAATTTGTAATCTCTTAATTTTAGTTTGATTTCATAAATAATAGAAAATTTCTATTAATATCTACAATTATATAGGTTTATATGTCCTCCACCTCTTACTCTCCATGCAAACAATTTTCATATATTTTATACTTTATGGAATATTTTAAATACACGCAATTTGTTAATTAACAACATATATGATACATGTGAGTTACATATTACTTTAATAGACTTTTAACACCATATTACACCCCTAACAAAAAAATCCCGCACCATGAAATAACCCAAAACCACCTTAAGATGAACCCATTTATAAAATTTGTAATATAAAAATATTTAAGGATGACATTCTCATTTAACATATTTTAGACTTAATATTATAAAATATAACTTAATATCATAACTTAAACATTATTTAACACTTCAAAACTTAAACATTATTTAACACTTCAAAAATTATATAATCATAGTAGTCTTAATATTATGTTTAAAAATAAAATAAACTGCAAAAAAATTATTTAATAATTTTTTTAATAATAAAATATATTAATTTTAAAAATATAAAACCATAATTAAAAATAAATATACTCTAAATTTATATAAAATTTAGATTAAATAACTAATTTTTAAATAAAATAATATAATTTTATTTATTAATTATAATAAATTTCACAATTATATCAAAAAAAGATGGAGTAAACCTGCCAAAATATATCATTTTAAATAATGAAAATAACAGTTTTATTGTAAAGAATAACTTCGGTGTAAATCATATGTAGACAGACATTCGTCGACGCGTTTCGAACCACACTGGTTGGTTCAAAACGCGTCGACAAATATCTGTCTACATGTGATTTACGTAGAAGTTATTCTTTAAACTATTATGGATGACAGAAGCCTCAATTTGATAAGAATGATATATTTTAAATATTTTAATGTAAATATTTTTTTTTTGTGTATATTATTGAAACAGTAAAGTTGAATCGTTAAATATAGAAAAATATAATAGTAAAGCTGAATCGTTAAACATGGAAAAATATATCATTTTAAGTAATGAAAATAACAGTTTTATTGTTTTGCCTCGAATCGATTTTATAGGAATGACGTATTTTAAATATTTTAATGTAAATATTTTTCTGGATATTATTGAAACAGTAAAGTTGAATCGTTAAAGTATATAATTTAAATCTATATTATTAAAATATTAAAGTTGAATTGTTAAATTTATATAATTTAAACGTTTAAATAATAATTTAAAATATTAAATTTATTTATATATTTAAATAATAATTAAAGTAATGAAAAATTATGAATTATATTTAATATTTGTTAAATATATTGATTCATGAGCAATTGAAATTCAAATTTTATAAGAGAAATTAAAAATAAAAATATCTAGCATCAAACCTTCCGCAATTCCAAAAATAAAGGACATTGCAAAAATAAATACGTCATTATTTTATGAAATTAAAACCAATACTGATTTAAAAAAAGGAGTTGTCTATAATGCGACTTTTTGGGAGGATTCCGGTGACGGAAATCCGGCGGAAGAAATGAGTTTAAATCTTGATTTTTAGCAGTTAAAATGGTTTTTTAACTGTATATTTGGATTCAGCGCCCTGGAAAACCCCTGGGAGCCATTGATTGTGCAAAAACTATCTATCAAACTTGGGATTCCAATGAATTGCTGCCGGATTTTGACCGGAAAAATCTGCCAGAAAGGCTTTCAAAAAGTCGCGTTATAGACTACTGCTTTAAAAAAAAAAACAAATCAACCTAACAAAAAAACAAACTAAACCAGATTTCCATTAAAACGGAAAACGTTAAACATTCATATTTCAAATACTCTAACCGCACATTTCAACTTAGTCGTGTTTGGTACCGCTAACCAACTCCATCTAACGTTTTCCTGTATCATTGGCCATGGGTTGCAACATAATGTAGAAATGAAGGAACCCACAAACAAAAACTCCGACTCCTTATGTACATGTCAACGTTTCAACAAATATTCCATTTCCTATACTGCGCTTTTATATTAGTATGTTTCCACTATTTTCCTAAAGCCCCCATAAAGATGGTATTGAATTAATATTCTTTTTCTAACTTTTATATGATATCAAAGGGAAAAATAATAATAATTTAGTATAGTTAAGTTAATCATTTTGATAATATATGATTTTATATATCTATATAATTTTTTAATTTTAAAAAATATAAAATTTTCATCAAATCCACCCATCAGATTTATAATATGTATACCACGTTGCTAAAACGAGAAATATTAGACCACAGGTTTGACGAAAAAGAGCAAGGTAGACGGGCAGAATGCGGTATTCCACCGGCACCGATCCACAGAGTCGTATACTGCCAGGAAGTGAAGTGGCCACTGGCAGTTTCCTCTCCACACATGCGATCTCCTTTCCAAGTATATGGTTATCATCGCAAAAGTTGGATTATCCGACTGGCCGAGCATCAATTTTAGTTTCAGTTTGTTGGAGCGTATCAATTTGTTGTGCAGGACGTACCAGAGTCGACAAGGACCCACAACGGTTCTTGCAGCACTATGTTTTTCTCGTGGGGGTCATGTGAAAGAAAGGAAGGGAATCATAAATTCATAGATGAAGCAGAAAATGAGGAAGAGAAGTCTTTCTTCCTCTCGGGTCGGCTACCATGGAGTCCTAGCAACTTCAGAACGATGATCAATAGGCGGATGATACAAGTTGGGACGGGGATGAGGACAGCGATTGACTCACGCCGTGACCACAAATGGAGGGATATATTGTTAAGCTCTATTAATTTTTTCAACTGTAACTTATAGTTATGGAACTAAACTGCAGTTTTTTCTTAATTTCTGAAAACCAACTGCAGTAATTTCCTTAAATTAAGGAAAGGCTGTAGTTTAGTTCCATAACTGTAGGTTACAATTGGAAAAAATTAATGGAGCTTAACATTAAATGTGCATCTTTTTCAAACTTGACTATTTACGATTATAATTGCAAAAGTTTTAACATATATTACCCAGATGTACAAATGTAAACGGTGAAAGAAACGGGGCCACTTTGGAGGTGGAGATTTTACTTTCGTGTTGTAAAACACTTGTAAGATAAGATAGAAAGATGAAAAGATCTTAAATGACATAGAAGGAGGAAAAATGGCGAAGGTTAGGGTTTCGAAACCAGGGCGCAGGGCGGAACCACGCACAGGTTTCGGGTAGGTAGCAAGGTTCTGACCCCAAAGCTCAGGCGCCGACACGAGGGGCCATCCTTCTGCAAGGTCGACAGGCAGGTGGATATTTAATGATTGTTTTGGTGTTTGTAAAGGGTTGTTTAAGTTTTACTCTCAGCATCCCCCTGTTTTCCGTTTCATTCAACAAGCACCCGTGAAGTTTACCCCATTGACTGTCGGTTGACGCACTTTCTGGGAACGGTTCGAACCATGGTTAATCCCGCCGAATTGCTAGCTCTGGACCCAGATGTGGAAGACATCCTCTCTATGTGGGGGAAGGACATTACTTCTCAGAACGTGGAACATTATTTTGGGGATTTCGATCTGCCAAGTTTGGAGGTAGTATCTCAGTCGGAAAATCCATTGCTCCTGTCTCATGGCAAGGTTTCGAGTAGCGTGGTTCAAAATATTGGTTCTTTGTCCGTCCACAAGCAGGCTGTGAGTGGAACAGTGCCGAATGAAGAAAACAAGGAAGGTTTAACCTCTGAACCAAAAGGAAAAGAACCGTCTTCCCAGTTTTCGCCGTCTAAGGGTTTTGAAGATATATCCCAGCTAAGGCTTTCTGCGGTAATATTAGGGCTCCAGGAGGGTTGCCCTCGCTAACAAGGGTTACTCTTCTAAGAGAATCCTCAAACCTAAAAGGTTTTTCAGCAAGAGGTGTTGAAGATTCTACAGTGGGGGCGCAAGGAGGCACTGATGGTCTGGAGGCTGATCACATTCCTTCTGGAAATGGCGATTCGCGACTTTTGGGTCAGTTTCCATCATACTTGGAGACAGAACCTCAGGTGGGCACAACACAAATAATATCTGAAGGATTTGATGGTCGAATAGGTTCAAGATCGCTGGTGGAAGAGCTAAGAGATAAAGGAGCGAAAAGGAAATCGCAAAGACCCATTGGATCTCAGGCGATAGCAGAAAATCTGATCCTTAGGATGGAGGTTTCCATGGTTGAAGCCCTAGCTATTGCAGATTGTACTTTGGTCGGCAGAGCTAGAGGTAAGAAATTCTCTTCTGAATTTCTTCAAGAATGGGGTGAGAAATGTTTTACACATGATAGTTCGTTACAGTTCGAAGCACTTGTTTTAGCGAAAGGATGGTTTCAGCTCAGGTTTGTAGACAAAGAATCGGCAGATTGGGTCCTTCATCGAAATTGGCGCATAGGGAACATTCCGATTCTGCTTAAGAAATGGTCGCCCCTTTTTGATGCAATAAAGGAAAGAACGGATGAATTCCCTGTGTGGGTGCGTGCCCCGGGCTTACCATCCTTCCTTTGGATAGAGGAAGTTTTCAAATTTATTGGTAATAGGTTGGGGGTTTTCCTGGAAGCAGATATGACCTTCTTAGCAACAAAAAACAGGGCAATAGCACGTATCCTTGTCATGCTCAATCCGAGCGGACGATTGGCACAAAAAATCAACCTACAATTCAATGATTTCGTTTATGAGCAGATATTAGACTACGAATACTTGCCATTTAGATGCCATCGGTGCCATGACTATGGGGATTTGGCAAAAGACTGCCCATAGATGAGAAGAAGGAGACATTTCCGAAGGATCACAGCTTATAGAGATAATGTTCAAACAGAGGTTCAGACGCCGATGGAGCATGAAATGTCGGAGATGCAAGAACCAAGGAATATGGAGACAGAGGAGACGGTGAAGGTTACAGAGGACGAAGTTGCAAATTTACAGGAGGTTGCTATGGCGACCAGCTCTCTTCTGGTGGAAGTAGCGGAGGAAGTAACTAAATTTGCGGAAGCGTCTGTTGGGAAAGAAATTGCAAATCAATCCCCACTCAACGAAACGGAAAAGGGTATGTGCTCAGGGTCTCCTATCTCTCTTTTTTCTCCTGAGCATAATGCTTTTAAAAAAAATATTACGTCCTCACCCTATGAAGAACAAGAAAATAATAATGATGAAAATATGGAACAGTTAATGACATGCCCGAATGTAGAAATTATTGAAAAAGCTCTGCCATCCCTGGATATAAACTGTGAAGACAATTGGCCTCCCCTTTCACACTCATCATCTCGGCCTCCTTGCCCTTACAACCTGAGATCTATGGGAGGGAAACAAGATGATCAAGGGTCTTTAGGTGGTTTGGGACTGATCCCTACTCAGAACAGTTCCAAAAACAAAAGAGGTCAGAAATCAGACATGTCCAAGGCAAAACTAAAAGCTAAATTAGATGTTGCAGATGGAAAACAATATTCTCTTCCGGGGGTTCTTAGAGCAGCTCATCCCCCTGAGGGTGTTATCAAATGATTATGACATCCTGGAATTGCAGAGGTTTGGCCAGTAAACCTAAAAAACTGGCATTGAAAGATTGGATATCTAACTCCAAAGTAGATGTTATTTTTCTGCAAGAAACCCTAGGGAAGGCCTCCGAGATCGAACCGATGCTTAAATCCCTTCTGCCTGGGTGGGTTTTTATTGCTATGGATGCCTCTGGTCACTCGGGGGGTCTTGCAATTGGTTACAAAGAAGGGCGGGTAAAAAACATCAATCACTGGGGGATGAAAAATGTTTTGGGAATGGAGGTTTCATCTCCAGACTTCACCTTCCCCATCACCTTAGTTAATATCTACGGGCCATGTCAGGGTAGGGAATCTTTCTGGGAAGATTTGATGGCAAAAACTGTGATGAAATCTTCGTTGATGATTATGGGAGGTGATTTAAATTTTTCTCTTGGCAGAGCTGAAGCTTGGGGCCCATCTGCGAGAGAAGATCCCCTCTCAGATTTTTTCTTTAACCTCATCATGGAGAATAAATTAATTGATCCCTCCCCGATCAAATTAAAGCCTACTTGGAGGAATCGAAGGATAGGTGAAGATCGGATTTCCAAAAGACTAGATCGATTTCTGCTTACGGAGTCCTTATCTTCAAAAGTTCCTATGATCAGACAGTGGGTTGAGGAAATAGGGAATTCGGATCATTTCCCGATTTTCTTAGATTTGACTATTCCTCCTCACAAACCTCCTACTCCTTTTAAATTCAATCCCGCTTGGCTCCAAGATCCCTCTTTTTGCAATATGTTTAATGAAACTTGGATTCACCCTGATCAAAATGCAGGCGAGGATAAAAGTTTTTTGTTCATGGAGAATTTAAAAAGATTGAAGAAAGCTACAATCTCCTGGGCAAAGGACAGAAAACTGAGACAAAATGAGGACATAATCAGAATTAGGGAGGAGCTGAAGCAGATGGAGAGTACGGAGATAGATGGATACTCTTCTCAAGCCTCTAAGGACAAAATCCTTCACTTGGAGAAGCAGCATAATAAAATTCTTCTAGAAAGGGAAGAAGAATGGAGGATTAAGAGTAGAGTAATTTGGCTAAAATCTGGGGATGAGAACACAAGGTTTTTCCATAATTTTGCAAAAGGTAGGAAGTCTGCAAATACTATCTGGCGCCTAAAAGATGAAGAAGGGAGAGAAGTCAGCTCCTTTCCAGAGCTCTCTGGATTAGGAAAAAGACATTTTCAAAACATTTTCGCAGATCAGGGAGAGGCTACTATTGCTGAAGTCTTTAGCACTGTGCAAAGTTTTCCTAGATTCATTGAGGAAGATGAAGCAGAAGATCTTACAATTCCGGTCACTAAGGAGGAGATTGAAGCAGCCATGAAACTCATGGGTAAGGATAAAAGCCCAGGCCCGGATGGATGGACTATAGAACTATTTCTCCACTTTTATGAACAAATTGGAGCCGAAATAACAGAAATAGTTGAAGAGTCAAGGCTGAAAGGAGTAATCTATAGACCCTTCAACTCAACATTTATTGCTTTCATTCCTAAGAAGGATGACCCAGAAAGTTTTGAAGACTTTATACCAATTTCATTGTGCAATTGCGTTTACAAGATTATTTCAAAGGTTATTGCTCTCAGAATTGCACCAATCTTGTCTAGAAATATATCAATGGAACAATTTGGGTTCCTGGATGGAAGACAGATTCATGAAGCCATTGGTGTAGCACAGGAGGTTATCCATAGTGTCAAAATGAAGAAAAAGAAGGGAGTTGTTCTCAAAATTGATCTATCCAAAGCTTATGATAGGATCAACTGGCTCTATCTAAGGATGCTGCTCACACACGTGGGTTTCAGCTATCCATTTGTCAGTTGGATCATGGGATGCATCACAAATGTCAGCTTTGCTGTACTGGTAAATGGTGCAGCATCTTCCTTCTTTAACAGCCAGAGAGGTCTCAGACAAGGGTGTCCATTATCCCCTATTTTGTTCCTACTTGTGGCAGAAGGGCTAAGTAGACTAATTCACAAAGCCAGAAGGGAGGAGAAGGTAAAAGGTATCGAGGTAGCAATCAATCTATACATCACCCACCTTCTTTTCGTTGATGATATCTTGATTTTCACCAATGGTAATTGCAGTGAATTAAAGGAGTTAAAATGCATTTTTGATCTTTTTCTAAAAGCCACTGGAATGCAGATAAACTCCGGAAAATCACAAGCTTGTATTGCATATATTGAAAGAAGAGATAGAAATAGATTGGCTAATCTATTTCCTTTCCCTATTCAACCTCTGGAAGCTCCCTTCAAATATTTGGGGTTTTGGTTAAAGCCTGTTGTTTACAAGAAAGAGCATTGGAACTGGCTCATTGTAAAGATACAATCCAGAATATCTCACTGGAGTTTTAGATGGCTGTCCAGAGCTGGCAGATTGACCCTTCTTAAATCAGTCTTGTCAGCCATTCCAGTTTACTGGGCTGCCCTGACCTAGATTCCTAAAGGAGTGATGGAGAAAATCCATAGAATCTGTTGTAAATTCCTATGGGCAGGTTCAAAGGAATCCTCAGGTTTACCCTGGGTGGCTTGGGACAAAGTGGCCAGACCAAAAGAATGGGGAGGGTGGGGAATTAAAAGACCCTTTGAGTTCAGCACTTCTTTAGCAGCAAAATCAGGATGGAGGCTAATATCAATGGAAAACTTGTGGACAAGGGTGGTGAAAAGGAAGTACATAGACCCAAATCCTCTGGAAGAATGGATCCGGAGTCAAAATAAGAAGGCAAAAAATTATTCAGTTATCTGGAAGGCCACGGTGGAAGCCTTTTCAGTGATCGAGCAAGGTTTGGCTTGGAAAGTGGGAGATGGCAGCCAGATTAGGATAGGCAGAGACCCCTGGGTTGGATGTAATGAAGCTTTTGCTTTATCCCCAGGGCTTCTTAGACACCTTGATTCTAAAGGTATTACAACATTAAATCAGGTGGAAAGAGCTGGACAGTCTACTATATGGGGTCAGGCTTGGAAGGATGATGAAGAATTAGGGTTAAATGTTAGATGGAAGAACGAATGGGAGGGGTTCATCAAAGAACTACAACGATCCAATGTCAGGATAAAAGATGAACCTGATTGCTTGTTGTGGGCACAAAGTAAATCTGGGGTGTATTCCCCAAAAGATGGATACTCTTTTCTTATGGGAAAGAAAGGATGGGGAATACCAGAATGGTGGGCCAAAGATATATGGAAACTCAAATGTCCAGTCAAGGCTAGGCTCTTTTTCTGGTGCATTTTAAAAAGGAAGATCCCAACTTGGGAAACTTTACAGGCAAGGTTTTTAGCTGGGCCTGGGCGATGCCCACTATGCAAAAATGATGAGGAAACAATCAGTCATCTCTTCACATCCTGTGATTTCTCAAGAAAGATATGGGAGGAGGTCACGGTTTCGGTCAAGATCAAAGCTCAGTGGGGGCTTGACCTTTTGGATGATGCTTGGAGAAAATGGTGGCAGTCCTATCCGGAGGGGAACTTGAGGAACCTGCCCCTTATTTTCTGTTGGGGTGTATGGCTTGCTAGAAACAAGAGTCTGTTCCAAGACAAGGACACTCCTTCATCTACTATTGCTACTAACATCACAGCCATATACACTGCCTTGCCTCCCCCTGAGGACAAAAATCCCAAATCAAAACAGAAAACTCTTACTATTCAAGAGGGCATACCTTGTGGGTTCTTTGATGGGGCCTCCCAAAATAATAGGGCTGGAGCAGGCATGTGTATTCACATTAATCCGGATCACTCTTTGAAAGCTTCTGTTGGATTGGGTACAGGCACAAATAACTATGTTGAACTTTCGGCCTTAAGATACCTTCTATGCTGGCTTCATCACAGAAACATCAACTCTATTCAGACTTTTGGGGATTCATTAAATGTTATAAACTGGGTCAATGGCACTGCATTATGTCAAAATCAAATTTTGAAGACACTTGTTGAAGAAATTTCTTTTTTGAAGACATTGTTTAATAGGTTTTCGATATGCCATATCTACAGGGACAGGAATGAGGAAGCAGATCAGCTATCTAAGGCTGGTCTACAACAGGATCCGGGTAGATGGACAGTAGAAGAGATCAGACAGGGGTAGTCTTACATATCAGATCAGCCTCCATATGCTCAGCCTTCTTGATCACAGTTTTTACATCTTTTTTGACAGCACTTTACTCTGCTATATTTTTATTTCTGTGTATATAATATCCACTGTAGTTTTTTGTTCTTCAGTATGCAGTTTTCAGCAAACAGACTTATTATATATTTTTTGTAACTATCATCATGTTTCCAGACTTTTCTTTTTGGTTGTAAGGGGTTGTTTTCCTTCGTCGAAGGAGACCCCAGGTTTCTTTAGTGATGTTATGTGAATTGACTATTCCTCCATCCAGGAGGAAGATTTCCTCAGATTCTCAAATCAGCAGAAAGCTCCAAGTTTGTTGAGTAGATATAGATCATATGTGCCAGCAGTATGGTGTATGAACTAATTGTATGTAAACTTTTTATAGTATCTAATAAAAAGTTTTTCTTTTTTCTCGGAAAAAAAAAGATAAGATAGAAAGCTAGATTCTATGTATTAGTTTTTTTTGGCTTCTTTCTAGTCTTCTAGTAGCTGGTTCGGTAGGTTCAGTGCAATCTTATTATTTTATATATATTTATATATATGATTAATATTCACTAAGTTCCATCTTCTCTCTAATGTGCTATTTGCAGGCCACATATTCCCTACCAGGTTTGTTAATGTTAATACTATACAACTTACTTCCACCTCTTTATAGTGTCGATATGACATAGAGATTGATTAAATTTATTTAATGTGGAATGGTAAATAATACCCCAAGCACCGGAAATGGAAGTGACAGTGCAACTCAATTGTGAGGACTGATCTTTCGTTTCTTATTTCCCAAATTTTTATCAGCTGGTGTAACTGACAAAAAGAAAATTTCTTATAGCATTATTCATTTTTTTAAACCTTCTTTTCAATATTGCAGAGATAAAACATGTAGAATTCATAATAAAGTTTTAGTGTCGTACCTGATCTATTTTAATAGATTATTCAAAACCACAAAATGCAGCCCCTGTGTAATGTTGAGAAAATGGAATGGCTAGAGTAGAAATAATGCACATTATCTGAAGATCAACAAGCACGAAGACAGTTACAATAGAATTGTGTGGCTAAAAATATAAAAATATTTATAGAAACTTACAAATACAAAAAGTCATCATCCCACAGTAAAAAGTGAGAAAAGTTATTTCATATAAAAGCAAGCATAATAGTCAATTTTTATGCAAGCGACAATTTTTATGCAAACTACAAATTGAGAAAAGTTATCCAGGTACGATAAAACATTGTAGTTGATTTTTCATGCAGTTTTTGAGAAATATCCAGGTAGGTACGAGAAAACATTGTAGTTGATTTTTCATGCAGGTTTGAATTGCAGATTAAGAACGTGGGGTGTAAAATTATAACATTTTGTACATCAAAATGGAAAAAAAATTGGGTGTGAGTGATTTAGGAACATTGAATCTAACCGAAACCTAAAATCAATTTCAATATCTAGGAACCACAGTTGCGTTTTTAGAGAGCAAGATTTCTCATAAAACGATACTTATGTGCAACTTTGTATATCTCTCATAAAACAATACTTACATTCAATTTTGCCAATGTGACATTTGCTACTGTCCTATTCATACTACTTTTTCAAGTCGTGTTCAATATTTAGATCTACACCAAGTGCCAATTGTGGTAGTCTAATATAAATTTATTATAAAAAAATTGGGTGCCTTTGGTTTTTTTATGTTAAAGGATAATATGTTTTTTTATGTTAGGGGAATTTCTGATGGGAAATCGGTGAATATTTCAATGTCGTTCCACACTTTAGCAGTTTTTATACATAAGTGTTCGAGAATTTTTGCACTTTAAGTATAATAAAAGTTGGTCTTTTTAATTACATGTGGTGTTAAGTTAAAAGTGTTTAACGATAGTCACAATGAATGATAGATATAATGAAAAGTTTACAATGAATGATAGTTATAATGAAAAGGTGAAGGGTATTTAACATTTTCCAATTAGGATTTGCTTAAAATATTTTGACATGCAACCACACACTAAATGTCATCTATCACTTGACTCAACACTCAACCCTCAATAATTACTTAGCTGACTCTCTATTTTTAGCCAAGTTAACTGACTCTCTAGGTTTAGCCAACTCCCCATGCGGGAGTAATTAACTTATTTTAACACCCCCCGTTAATTACGACTGCTAAAGTAAAACTTAGACTCATGAAAACTCAAACATGCACATTGGTCTATGTCTCAGTTCTGCTTACAACACCCAAGTTTCTTCTATGAAACTCAAACACATGTTTTGCTAACGACTTAGTAAATATATCAGCCAATTAGTCACTAGATTTACAAGGCTTCAAGTGAACTTCTCCATTGCTCACAAGTTCTCTATTAAAGTGATATCTAATATCAATATGCTTGCTTTTATGATGAAACACATTATTCTTGGATTGTGCAATCGCTGAGGTGTTGTTACAATATATTGTTGTTGATCCTTGTTGTTTCTACTTGAGTCCATCAAATACTCTTCTTAACTAGACTGCTTGGCATGTTGCTGCTACATATTCTACTTCTGCTGATGAAAGTGTCACAATGGGTTGCTTTTTAGATTCCCATGAAATCGCACTTTAACCAAGATGGAACAAAAAACCAGAAGTGCTCTTCCTATCATCCAAACTGCCTGCAAAATCACTATATGTGTATCCAATCAAATCCTTCTTTTCTGTGCTTGCATACATTATGCCACAATCTCTAGTTCATGCTATGTATCTCAGAATTCTTTTTCATGCACTCCAATGTGTGTATTTTGAAGTCTCCATAAATCTAGAAATCAAACTCACTCCTTGCTTGATGTCTAATTATGTAGCTGTGAGATACATGAGGCTGTCAACCAATCTTTCAAATAGAGTTGGATTGAAATCTGATCCTTCATTATCCTTGCTTAACTTTGTACCTGTTGCAACTGGTGTTGGGATAGATTTGCAATTTTCCATCCTAAATATTTTCAACAAATCTTTGGCATATTTATTTTGAAAAATAAAAATTCCTTTTTTAGATTGCTCAACTTCTATGTCAAGAAAATATTTCATGAGTTCAACATGTGTCAACTCAAATTATTTCATCATGGTTGTTTTAAATTCATCTAACTCAAGATCACCTGTAAAAATCATGTCATCAACATATAAGCAAACAATCAAAATGTGTCCATGCCAATTTATCTTTATGTGCAAGGTAGACTCAATGTTGCTTCTGCAAAATCCATTCTTAATCATGTAGCTGTCGATTTTGTTATACCAAGCTCTAGGCGCTTACTTCAGCCCATAGAGTGCTTTCTTCAACCTGTAAACTTTCTCTTCATTACCTTCAACCTCATATCATGGAGGTTGTTGCACATAAATTTCTTCTTCTAGAATTCAATTCAAGAAGGTTGATTTCACATCTATCTAATATACTTTCCACTTGTTTTGAGCTATTGTGGCTAGGACTACTCTTACAATATCCAATATGGCTACTGGAGAAAACATTTCTCCGAAATCTATTCCTGGTTGTTGCAAGAATCCTTTTGCTACAAGACTAGCTCTAAAAATTTCAATTTCACCTTTCTCATTCAACTTGTTCTTGTACACCCGCTTTACACCAATGAGATTTTTGTCCTTCGGTAAATCAACCAAATCCCATGTATCATTCTTTTCAATAGCTTCAATTCCTTCATCCATGGCTTGCACCAATTTTCATCTCTAATTACTTTTTCGAACGAAAAAGGTTGGAATATGACCGCCACACGCTCCAGAGTGACAGTCATTTAGGACCCTTTCAGCTTCCTCATGAGTCAAACAACGTCGAAAAATAGAGTCCGCCCCACGACGACAAAGAGTATCTCCAATAAGTTGAATTGTTGGGACTGGAAACGTATTCTTCGATGGTCCGATCGTGAAATATCTGGCTGAAAGGTTTGGGTTTGGAGATAGATGATGATATTCCCGTACCACGGATCTAAAGTGCTGATTAGAAACAAGGATTCGTCCGCAATGGGCTCCTCCGCCACAGTTTCCGTGTCAGCACGCGGGAAGTCACACATTAATTCCGCAAAAACTAACGATTTCTTTGACTTAGACTTTTCAAACTCCAAGTCGAACTCCTGCAGGATGACAATCCATTTGGAGTACTTGCCCCCCAGCAATTGCTTGGTCAAAATACAGATCATAGGGTTGCAATTGGAAATAACTGTAGTCTTGCGTTAGTAAAATGTAATGACGAAAACATTGGACAACTTGAACAGCTGCCAATGCCAATTTCTCCACATGTGAGTATTTTAGCTCAGTTGGATTTAACGTGTGACTAAGGTAATATATCACATGTTCAGTACCGAATTCATCTTCCTGAACTAACACCATTCCGATGGTGGAATAGAAAGCGGCGAGATATAAGAAGTAGTCTTGGTTGTAGTTGGGAGGATGCAACAATGGTGCATGGGTCAACGCGTGTTTTAGTGCATCAAAAGATTTCTCAGCTATCTCGTCCCAAAAAAATGAAGTATTTTTCTTCAAAAACAGGGTAAAACCCTTTGTGATCCCAGCGTAGTTAGGGATGAATCGACGTAAAAAGTTTTCTTTCCCTTGCAAACTTTGGAGTTGGCAAAGACTCGAAGGAGGAGGCAATCGGATAATGGCTTCAACCTTCGAGGGATCGACGCGAATGTTGGCTTTCGAAACAACAAACCCAAGTAACCGACCCGTTTCAATACAAAACACACACTTGTGGGGATTCAACCTAATCCGATAATGCCTACATCTCATAAAAATTGCTCTTAAATGGATGAGATGGTCAACTTGATGTAATGAATGAGCGGGCAAGTCATCGAGATATGGTTGCACAATGTGCTTAATATCATGAAACGCGTAAGACATGGCCCGTTGAAAAGTTGCCCCGACGATCTTGAGTCCAAAAGGTAATTTACAATAAGCAAATGTCCCCCATGGACAAATGAATTTCGTTTTTGGTTGATCAGCAGGTAGAATATTGATTTGATTGTATTCGGAAAAGCCATCCATAAAGGAGAAAATTTCACTGCCAGCACAATCATCAATGATTTGATCGATATAGGGAGTAGGGTAATTGTCCTTTGGACATGCTCGATTAATGTCCCTATAGTCGATACATATTCTTATGTCCCTTGCTTTTGTTAACAGGACAAAATATACGATACCCAATCGTACGCGATCAGATAAATGAACCTGCTTTAGTAATTTTCAATTCTGCTTTAATTGGCAGCAACCTTTTCTTGGGTGAATCTGATGCAAACCGTTGCCGAACGGTTTTAGCGTCTGGATAAGTTTTGATTCATGAACTAACAATTGCTGGGTCTTTCTGGCATGTCCTCATATGACCAGGCAAACAATCGCGATTCTGAAATAGGCCTTAATGTTGAATTCATCTTCCGTACAAGAGGCACCTATATGAACATTTTCAACAATTCCAGGCTTGACTGAAATGTCAAGGGGAATAGTTCGAGAAATATTTCCTAGGTTTAACTCAGAATCGGGATGTTTCATTGGATTCTGAGCCTCCTTACATATTCAGTTGTAAAAATTGATGAAAAATCATTTTCAAAACGATCGCTCTCGGGTAAAAATGAAGATCTGTGATGAAGATCTTCCCATGGTAACTCATTGACTCATAGGATTTCACGAATTTGCTCATCTGATTGAACAAGTTCGGAAAACGTGATTAAATCCGAGTTTGATGCCAAAAGTGATTCCTCATGGACCACGTTCATTAAGTCGATTTGGGTTGATGTTGGGTCGGAAAACGACTGCACGGTCTGATACGCAAGTTCATACGGACTCAAAGGCATAAGAGTACCAAATGAGTCCATCTCAGATTCAGAAGGTATGATCCAAGGATCATCATTAACAATGGTTTCTGATGAAATTATATGAATGGTTGCAGTAGAAGACGATGTGTTGATAGGAGGGAAAGGAAAAGTGCCCAGTAAACCAGAATCTTTAACTAACCCTACACCAACATCCTTGTAAGGGATCGTTGCTTTACCAACATGCTGAATGCTCTCAGCAGAGGCTGGGTCAGATGAAAAGTATGACAACTGGTCTAAGGTTACGATCTTTCCATTATGAGGGAAATTTATAAGCCGAAAGACGGATGAAACAACAGTTGTCATAGCGTAAGACCAACTACGACCCAAGAGAAGGTTGTCATCTAGAGGGGCATCATCCACCTCCACATCTAGATTAACTGTTTTACCTTCAACCACTATAGGTAGATCCTGCAAAATGCCGAAAGGATGAAAGCCACGGCCATCAAAGGCCTTAAGAATTGTCAGGGATTGGTTGAGTGAAGGAGAACCAAGCGATCTCCAACACTGTATCGACATAATACATGTGGAAGCCCCCTCATCAATCACAGTCCTATGAACAGGTCTGTTTTTGACTATCACTAGAATCTGGATAGCCATCTAATGAGGTAAGCGCAGTGCACTATTTTCTAGATCAAAGATTGTAAGGTTCGGGTCCTGAACGTCAACAGCGCCTATAGCCGACAAAAGTAATTTGCGTTGTGCTGGACATGATTACAGCACTTCCAAAGCTGACATTGCTGAGGGTGAAACAACTAAATCCTCAACAATGTTGTAGTTCTTAGCCGCTCTCGCATGTGGATTGAAAGGAGACTTTTGAAGTACACCCTTTGTGGGCAGTTTGATTACTAAGTCTGGGTTAGGTTTCTCGATCTGTAGTGGATCGAAACCGGGAGCTGAGGTTGATGGATTCGAATGAGAAGATTATACTTCTTTACCATCAACAGGACTTTTACTGCCATAATCTTGCGATCGAGTCGCAATCCTTACATGGGACATCATCAATATGGGTTCTTCATTGGCACTGGAGGATGAACCTATCATCTTACTGTCTTGAGCTGGAAAAGGATCCTTCAAAATAGCAGGAGTTTGGGAACCTTTGACAATTTTCGCAACCTCTGCATGATGAGGGCAGTCTCTCGTATAATGTTCTTCATCGCAGATGAGACATGGATAACGAGGTTTGCATTTTTCATCAGTTGGTTTCGCTTTTTCGGGTTTCTCTTTTGAATTTTTATCTGTTTTATTCTTTTTCTTTCCTTTCTTCTTACCACTGGTTTTTGATTTAGCTGTAGATGAATCTACAACGTGAATATCGGTGGAAAGTTTCGCGGAAGACTCTCCTGTCAGGGAATCTGGCAAGGTTATGATAGGAGAAGAATTCTTGGAAGACTTCTTCTTACTTTTGGTATTAACCGTACTAATCATACCATCAGCGGCATGAGACCCTGAAGGAGCAGCAGCGATTTGATTTTGTTTGGGTAGATCGGGGATCTTCTCGTGTAACGTACCTGACTGAGTATAAACTAAGTCAAGGTACTATCCTTGAGCAATGACTTGCTCCTCAGTAACTACTCCGGCCTTAGCTACATCCTCAATGATCTTGGGAAGTAAATATTTTACAAACCATTCAGCTAAGATCTGATCCGGGATATAAACTTTCACTAAACATCGTCGACGTCTCCATTCATGGATATGATCTGAAATGTAAGTGGACGTTGACTTCTTTAATGAAGTTAATAATTTCGTGCCATTGTCATATCTGACTGGCAACTGAAAATGAGTTAAAAAAGAGGTAGCTAACTAACTAAAGCTATAAAAAGTGGCTCGCGGTAACTCAATGTACCACTTGGCCACAAGACCAATTAGAGTGCGCTGGAAAAGACGTAAACGAATCGAATCATCTGAAATGGAATTAGACGCACACCAGGTGATAAGTCATCACATGGTTTGACGGGTCCTCTCCTGGCTTACCTTCGAACTTAGGAAAATCACTGGGCAACTTATGCGGCATTGGCGGCCAATACTGAAGATAGTTAATTGGATTGTTTGTAAGGCACGTCAAGTCAGGCAAGTCCAAAGTTGCGATAAACGGTAACTAACGATTAGGGTCCCTAAAACTCTGGGTCTGCAAACTAGCCCCAGGAGGAGGATATCTAGGATAACTAGGAATGGGAATCGCATTTGGTATATTTTGACCTCCTCGAAAACCAGGATTAACCAGACCATACTGGGGTTGCTAAGGTTGTTGATATGTATACCCAGTGTATGGTTGATACTGATAGGTTGGTTGCTGCGCAGCAGGACCGTATTGGTACTGTCCTTGGTACAGAGGTTGATTAAATTGAGGTTGAGTAATGACAACCGTACTTCCTACAGGCATCTGAACCGAAGTCTGAGGAGTAGATACAGGGACAGTAGAAACCAGAGCTGTCGATACTCCAGAAGAAGGTGGGGTAGATGGAGTAGATGTTTTAGTAGTTGCAGCAGACATTTGAGGTGGAGTACGAGGCGTACTAGGCCCAGACTGAGAAACTACAGAAGGTGCAGAAGTTTGAACAGTAGACTGGACAGGTTGCTGGAATGGACCAGAAACCAAGGGTTGTCCAGTTTGAGATGACGACTGTGCATTTGGTTGCAAGACCTGCTGGGATTGAGATGGATCCCACACTAAATTCGTTCTGGGGTATGGACCCATAACAGGTTGAGGATATTGAGGACCATAACCGGGATGAGGGTAGGGTTGATAATATGATTGACCAGAAGGTGGTTGGTAACCTTGAGATGGATATTGACCTTGGGGTTGATAACCCTGAGGCACGTACTGATACTGGGGTTGACCTTGAGGTACATATTGATATTGAGGTTGATTGTGAGGTCAATATTGATATTGAGGTTGACCTTGGGGTACATATTGATACTGAGGTTGACCTTGGGGTACATATTGAGTTTGGGGTTGACCTTGAGGAACGTAATGTCCCGTAGGTATGTACTGTCCTTGAGGTTGTCCCCCGGGCACAAACTGAGTACCTTGAGGTTGCCCCCCAGGCACATACTGGGTACCTTGAGGTTGCCCCCCAGGCACATACTGGGTACCTTGAGGTTGCTCCCCAGGCACATACTGGGTACCTTGAGGTTGAGAACCTGACATCATGAGAATATCTTCTACACTCAATGGTTTAGTACCATTACTTCCAGTTAATAACTTCTGTTCGATAGGTTGAGGAGATGCTCCCGAAAAATTACCAGAAATGGACTGATACCCAGTGGGAATAGAAGGACCATCGTATAAATAGGCTTCCAGAGATTGAGAAAACATGGATGACGGGCTAGACATATTCAATAAAGGATAGTAATATCTAGGTGCTGGGTGATAAAAAATACGAGGTGGTGAAAAAATTAGTCCCGGGTTTTCCAAAAGATCAGTCAATGAACGATACCAAGCACTGCTCCTAGGTGGACTGTAAAAGATTGATTCACGCTCCCTAAGGTCTAAGATAGGTTGATCTTCTGGAAAAGGAAAGCTTTCTTCAATGTCTGAAATAGCAAGCTCTTCAATAGCTATAAGTCCAGAAGGAAGATCTTGGGTAACTACAGTTTCTACCCTAAGTGAACTAGGACCACTAGAAGCTGGAGAAACAAACTCTGATATGGGAGTAGCAGCAATTTCAGATTCGGGTTCAAATATTTCAGGCTCTTCACCTATATCACTAGTAGATGCAACACTACCAGTAACTTCTAAAATTACTAACGGTTGAGAATCAGAATGTACTATCAAAGAAGATTCTCCTTCTTCTGCTGACCCACCTCTACCATCACTAGGAGTTACGAGAACTTTCAAGCCTTCAAGCTGGCTTGGTACGTCCTTAGGATGTTGACCGCGAAGTCTACGGGACTTCCTCAGTAACTCAGCCACCTTTACAAACTTAGGAGATTGGCCCCGAAGTCTACGAGACTGCCTTGGTAATTCAGCCACAGTTAAAGACTTTTAACTACTTCACATGCAAACAAAGTAAAATCTCAATGAAAACCACCTAAAGCCTCTAAATAACCAAACAAATTGAATAACATGCCTAAAGAATCTAGGAGATCAATCACACACAAACAGTAACTTTCCGGACCGAAAACACTAGTTGGTGATGAAATCCAACATCGCAGAGTTCGATACAAAAATAGCGGTTGGAACAGTTATCCTGGCAACCTGCTTAATGAATAGACTGGCACAAGTTTCTCCACTTAACCGTCTCGAATGAAGAGAACCCCCCAGAAAATCCAAGTGAGTCTAGCCGACGTCTGCTCCAGGTACAGTGGGATCTTCCCGCCACCGTCACCTTAGGAAGAATCCTAGAGAATATGGTCACTAAGGTTACCAACAAAAACAAATATACTTGGGGGAATAGTCTACGATCCGATACGCACGCAAGGGCAGAGTATCAAGCTCAATCCCCTTGAGCTCCTTGACAACAATCCAAGGTTTACCGATAAGTGACCCCAGGCTCCTCGACAATGGTTAATCCGAGGTTTACCGTTGTAATACGTGAGTGTCTGGCGTCGTTCCCAACGAGGGAGGATTGATCCCCTCACTGGTTCGGACACGAGCTCGTGCTTCTCCTTTAAGAGGAGCTTTCCCAGAGCATAAATGTAACAGTTGGATTTATCCTACCACAAGATGAGCTACTTGTTTGGTTTTACTATCTTGGAGAGTTAATTACTCTCCTACTCCAAGACACTAGCCTGATCTATGTTGGTGTATTAGAGCCCTAGAAACAAAAAATTTGCTAGATTGATTTTATTTTAAGCGTGATTTTTATTGGTTTTTGATTAAGTCAAGAGGTGATGGAGATGAAACTCGTGGTGTAAAGAATCGACTCAAAATCACTACAAAAATGCACTTAAGATGATTAAGGAATCTTTTCTCTTCAATGAACTTCTAGCTAGGAAAGAGTTGGAGAATGCAAATACTTGTAACACAAATCTTTCTTAACAAACAAATCAAAAGAAGAGTATTTGTTCCAATGCACTCAAAACGAGACAACTAATTATTTTCACAATAATTTCCTTTTCATTCAAACACTCAAATGCTACCAAAACAAACTTTTTCAAAAGAGATTTTTATATTTTATAAAACATGTAAAACTATAACTAAAGTAAATCTTGAGAAAACTATGAATAAAGCAAACTTAAGATCTACAAACTATGAAAACCTATTTGAAGTAAAAGCTCACAAAATGTCTTTTTGAGGATGTTTTACTTGGCTATAAGCAAACCAAGGACCAATTTGTCCAGAATCACAAATAAGTCAAGAACAACCAATTTTGTTTTCTTTTTGAAAATAAAAATCCAAACTTTTAATCAAAAGCTTTTCGACGTTTTGTAAAGAGAAAACTCAAAACGGATTCGTCAACAAGGGGAGATTTCATAAATGGTTAGACTCATAAGAAGGGTGGCAGACACTAAGGTGATCTGAAGTCCCTACAACTTCTAAGCTCAGAGCCACTACACAACCAAATCGAAAATCAAACCCAACAAGCAAAACTCCTAGGAATTTCACCTAAAACCCTAACGCCAATGAAATTAAACCAAGGAAAGCTTTCAACAAGTCACATGCAGGTATGGGCAGAGGATAACAACTACTAAATCAACATAAAACTAATTTAAAGAGTAAACTTCAAAATTTTCAAAATTTTAGCAGGGTACGCAGGTTCAGAGTTTACACAGGTGCGTGTACGCTCTGTGCGCAAAGTAAAGGTGCGTACAGGTACCCACTGTGATACAAGCATAGACTACGGACTTCTCCTAAAGTAATGAAAAGCAAAAAAAAACCTATATCCACTAAATCTACCCAAGTCTACACATAACAAGCCAAAAATAGAAACAAAAAGGCAAGTTTTTCAGGTCAAAGAAAAGCAAGGAAAACAATCAAGTCCCCAGTGGAGTCGCCATTTTGTCACGCGGAATGAGTCGATCTTGCGGACAAGATAGAACTTCCTAGAATCTAAAGAAGACCTAATGACAAGCAAACCAACCAGACACTATCTTTCTCTAAATGTGCTTTTATAAATAATGACAAACAAGTGTGTTTAAGGCCTACCTTATG
>APFE031652949.1:3473-27631 GCA_000404065.3 Pinus taeda
TTTGACCTGCCGTCAGTGGGTAGTTGGTTTGGGGAAGAATATTTTACGTATGTTAGAGTCTATGGCAGTCAAGCCAATCCCCATGTCCTTCCCTTGTATGTTCCTGACAAACTGTTAGCCAGAGAAATTGCCTACCAACTTTCAGCTAAGAGTACCACACAGACTCTTAGGCTAAAGCAGAAAAGAGGCTGGCCAACTTTTCCTTTCAGATGTGGAGTCTTCACCTTGCATGATTTAAAACATGCAGAAAAAGAAGCCTTGAAAATTCAAGCCCTAAACCTTCCTATAATCCCAAACAGAGCATATGACCCGAAAAAATATGCATACACCGCTCTAGAACATGCCAAATTATCAACATTTGAGCATAAAGAGGATATATTCGATGATATTTTTGTCTCAGCGGAATCAATTGGTCATGCTAAAGAGCTTGCCAGGACAAGATATAATGACGAAGGGTTATCTGAGTTTAATAAGCTCAGGGAACATAGGTTGCAAACTCTGCCCCTGGACTTAATAATGCCAGCCCAAGCAGCATCTTCAAGTGAGCCTGGCCAGCAACAAAAGAAAGAACCCCCTGCTACACTGAAAACCAAAACCAATGAGCAGGAGGAACAACAGAAGAAAAACCAACAGGAAAAGCTGAGGAAAGAGCACGCAGAGCGTTTAAGAAAAGAACAAGAAGAACTCTTGAAGAAAGAACAGGCTGAGCGCTTAAGGAAGGAAGAGGAAGATAGGCATAGAAAAGAGCAGGAAGACAACCAGCAAAAGAAGCAGGCAAAGATGCGACAAAAAGAACAGGAGCAGCAAGAGAAGGAGAAACAGGAATTACTGTTAAAGGAGTCCCAGTCCAAACAAAATACCACCGATACTAATAAGGGTGTTGTCATAGACCCTGAGCTGCAAAAGGAATGGCAGCATTTTAGTACCATTATCGGTGGAGGAAAGGATTCACAGAATACTGAGACTCCTAAAAGCAGCACCATATAGAAGGAAAGCTCATCTCAGGCTTTGAGCACAGCCACCGGCCCACCCAAAACCATGAATGTGGAAATAATTCCAAAAGGTCCTAGCGACCAAATTACTCTCCAAGTAGAAGACATTCCTCCGTTGAACGTCTTTTATAGCCCTAAGCATAGAGCCGTAGTAAAGCGATCGAGAAAGAGACAGAGGCTTGATCAACCTTCCCTCTTTCCCGAGCAATCACTCACGGGAAATGTAGTTTGGAGGGAAAAACTCGATCCCTCTGATGACCTGACCAAGTTGTCGCAATATGCCGGAGCTTATTCGGCTGCCACTATCGACAAGGCATCAGAGGTAACCCTTCTCTTAAAGACTAAGGACCAGGAGATTTCCACACTTCAAGCAGAATTAGCAGATGTCAGACAAAGGGTAATACAAGCTGAGCAGCAATTAGCAGGACACCAACAAGAAACAGTGCGTACAAGCGAGCAGCTAGTGGAACAACAGAAAATAAATAGCCAATTGATACAGCAATGGGAGGAGGAGAAACAGAGGATCACCCAGGCAGCCACCCAGAGACAAAATGAGTTGGCAGAGGCGTTGGAGCAACTAAAAGCGGCAAATGAGCAATCTTTGAAGGCTAAAGATGAGCGTATTGCTCAAATTACAGCACAGTTAGAAGCTACCAAGGGAGATGCGCAGATACAAGAATTCAAAAAGGAGGCAATGATAATCAATAAGGCGCTTGTAGCGCAAGTTAAACTCCTGGCTCAATCCCTCTCTCAAGCGGAACCGCTCTGTGAGTTAGCTGCAACTGTAAATGAGCAGGTGGAAAAGGCCAGAGACGACTACAATCAAGCACAGCACCCCACTGAAATCACCCATATGAGGAAATAAATTTTGATCCCCATGCAAATTCACATTCTCGAGGCTACACACTAGAAAAGTTGTTGTCGAGCCTCAAGCAGTCTATAGAAAATCCTATAGGATCTTACAAGAGATCCTACAAGATACAAAACAAGACCTACAGGATTGGTAATGAGCAGTTACACAAGGGAAAAATAGAGGTTGGCTTCATCAAGCAATGATAAGGAGGTAGGCTCTATACTTTCCCACAATTTCCAACTAAAAAAATATAGAAAAACCTTCTATTATGTTGAAAAATATTGCAGTCTAGGGGAATTGTATACACAAAATTTTCATTTAAAATTCTTCATTCATTAAATTTGGTATCAGACATATACAACCCTCCATCCATCATAGACAATGACAGGGGGATTTAATAAGAGGGAACCCATCAACACACTGAGGATTCATCCACACCCTCCTGTACTAGAGATATTCACAAGGCATAATTGGATGGGTTTCTTTGAGAAATTGAGGGGATATGATGATGAAGTAGCCATAGATTTTTCTCTCTCCCTCACTCCATTGACTAGCACTGATGCCATTGTTGTAGTGAAAGGCCTGTCTATAGAACTCACCCCTGAAATCATAGGCAGAATCACCACCCTTCCTCTACGGATGCCTTGGAGAAAGGAGGATAAGGGAAATAGCCAAATTGCAAAGAAGAAATTCTTTTTAGAAGGAGAGGAGGAAATGGAAGACAAAAGTGGAGTTAGAAGAGTAAGCCTATGATGTCCTTGGAATGAAATTAGGTACCTGATCCAGGTGGATATTGGTGGCCACCTGCCAAGTCCATCTGGACCCCCATCATTGTTTCTCTCAGCATTTTCAGTTTCCTTAATTGTAGCACAACTTACTATTTTTAGCAGTTTTTCGGGTCCTGAACTTCCGAAGTCATTTTGAGGCCCTAAACGACGTTTTTTTGGGAAATCTAGGGGCAACATGTGTCTAAGGACCAATGTTTCCCTTCCCAAAGTGGTAGTTCTCGGATAGATCTTTCTAACGAGCTATCGTATGCGTCAAACAGAGATCATATGCCAAAGTTATGACCTCGGGAAATTGATGTACCAATTTACCCAAACGGGGCCCACAATTTTGCGTTTCATCTTCTAGGGTTAGGTTTTGGGATGTGAAGGGTTTTTCATTGTTTGTCAACAATAAATAGGCCTCTGAGCCTCATTGTAAGACAGTTCAGAGGCATGTAGTCACCACATCTCTTCTCAGAGATAAGCTACCATCGCCCTAGCTGGTTTATTTCCATTTTTGGTTTTAAGCATATTTCGGTATTTTCCATTAATGAAATGAAGCATTGTTTCCACCACATCTTTGTGTATATGGTTATCTCTGTATTTTGTTGCGTTCCTGTTTAAATCCGGATCAGTACCACATTATAAAATATATATCATGTGAAAGTAGGTACAGTGTGGTATCTAGATACCTTGGAGTAGACACACCTCCTCAAAACAGACTCAACATACCCTACTACCTTGTTCAATCAGTGACAGGTATGAGCATTAAGGCGTAGGTAGGAAACCATCAACATCTGTCCCATCATGGGTTAATTAGACTTATCATATAAGATGCCCTCCAAAACCTCACACTGCCAATCACATGGGGAACTTTCAGAGACATGCAGACATAGGAAGGCATAAAAGCCCTTGAGTATGACAAAATCCCCATTTCCAGTGAAAGGGATGAAGAAGAAACAGAGAGCGATGAAGAAGAAATAGAGAGCGATGAAGAGGAAATAGATGAGGAAGAAGAGGAATACAAGGAGAAGGAAAGCAGTGAAGAGACAGAAGAAGATGCAAAGGAGGAAAATGATGAACATAGTGAGGAACTAGAGGGAAAAGAAAAGGAGAAAGACAAATATGAAAAGGGGAATCAAAAAGGGGAGACATAAGACAAGAAATAATCACCCAAGGTATCCCCAAAACCCACTCAGAAAGAGGCAACAACTTCCCTCATTGCCGTTAGTACCCCTATCAAACAAAAAGGGAAGAGACAGTGAGAAACTCCATTGTCCTTTAGGATAAGAAAAAGTACAAGAATAAGGAAAGGAAAACCTCAAACTCCCACCAAGATTCCTATTTTCATTGAAGACTCACCCAAACAATAGGAAACAATAGCTCCTCTTATCAAAGATCAAGGAGAAGGATGATCAGGACAAGACTCTCCCAAGTATCCTATCACTTATGTTAGGAGGCCTATCACTAGATCTGCCTCATCCAAAGGAAAAGGCCTCCTATAGGATACAAAAAAGGACCTACATGAAGCAGAGGAAATCCTACAGGAAACTCTGCTAAACTTATAGGAAACTTAGAAATTAGAAAAAGGAGTATGCAACAAGAAACAAAAAAGGAGGATCCAAAGCTGAGGGAACCAAGTCCTCCACCTAACATTGACTCCTACTACAGGTTCATTGAAGGCGGTAGGGTCATTCCACATAAATTTTCCATCCCATTATTCTTTGACCTTGAGAAAGAAAGGGAAAGAACACATAGATGGATGCAAATTTCCAAATCCAAATGCATCGAGGACATAAGTCACATGGAGGAGAAAGTAAAGGAGATAGGCAGAGAACTAAGAAGCCTGAGGGACAGAGAGGCAATGATGAAATTTTAGTTGGAGGAAGAAAATGCATGGTTAAGAGGAAAACTACAAGAGAGGGAGAGAATCAATTGGAATCCATGGCCAGTCTATCCTTAGAGGTAATCTAGTGAAGGATGTTAGCTAAGTCTTATGCATTGTATCTTAAGGAATAGTAACTGTAGTTCCAAATCAAGACTTTAGCACAGAGAGGCACTATGCCATTCCAGGATTATAGAAAATTCATTGATATTTGTGATCAAATCACATTGGAGGATAGGGCTAAAATGTCTGAGTTCTACCTACATAACATAGCCTTGACAGATCAGAATGTGTGGGACCCGAATTAAAAACTAGAGGAATTAATGTTGATGGCTTTGGCATCATGGATGAACCATGGGGAAGCAAGGGCTGTAGAAATGAAGAAAATAATGAAAAGGGAAGAAATAGAACCTTTCATTATAAGAGTTGAGCAGGCAAATCCAATGGCTTTCATCAACACCCATAACTTGATTGCAAATGACCCTCAACTTGCACCTAGGTACCTTGTTTCCCAAGAGAAAACAATCACACACTTTCAGGACATGTTTAGGCTATTAGCGGATGAAAACATGTAAGCTTGCCAAAGGAGATGGAAAACTCTACCCTACAACTTGAAAATTAGAGATTATCATTCTCCTCAGAGAATGAGAGAAGCACTGAACATGAAAGCCATGGACAAGTAAGCTCTCCAAAGACTCAAAGTCAATTGGATTAGCTTGAAACTCAGTCCACCACTACTCTTAGGAATGTTGGAAGGAAGGAAGGAAGAGGAAGAACAAAAGCAGTGGGAGAAGATAGAAAGGAAGGCATGATTTTATGCACAGGAAGAGGAAACTACAATAGAAGCATGGGATGTCAGGGAGGCCATTAGAGCAGTGAAGGACATGGATATTGATTGACTTTCTTGGAGGATGAACAACACTTTCAATAGGGGGGTGATGATGAGCCTCACTGTTGGGTAACTATATGGACCTTAATCCACCTCCTAGATTATTCAAATCAACTCTTATCATAATTTATTACATATTTTGATTGTATTTTGCTTAATGAGATGAGTCAAAGTGAGATATTATGCCTAGTGGACTAACAGGCATTGTTTGTAGGTTTTTGAGAGAAAATCATGAAAATTTTGGCTAATTAAGGGCTGAAACTTGAATGAGACAAGGAGGAGATATTGTAGGAGGTATATCCTCCTCATTTACTCCTCACTTATTCGAATATTCCTCCATCAATCACACTATCTTGGAGTACAAGAAGCCAAGTCATGGAGATCAAAAAGCAGTCGAACAAGTGACAGTCAAAGATATATTTTATCTCGAGTTTGAGAGCTAAGTCTCCCTAGATTTAAGGAAGTGATTGGAGACTTTATTTGTATAAATAAGAAGGCCTATAGCCTTATTAGGATTCAAATTTTTGTTGTAAAAACATTAGTCATTTTCAAGTTCAAGACTTGTGGAAGACATTGTTATGTAATTTTTTGTTTTGATAATGAGAATGAGTATTTCCTTGATCTAGCACTAAGTTGACTCAGAGGGCTAAAGATATTGAGTTAGGTCTCAACCCTAGCAGCAAAGGCTACTCTTCTTGTATTTGTATGCTTAGTCAATTTCGTAGATTAATGGTTGAATTGTCTTTAGAATTATTTCATTGCAAGTAGTTGTAGATTTGATTAGTTTGCTTCCATTTGTGCTTTACTTAAGAAGTAGCTTGGAAGAGATAAAGGAACATGGAAAAGCTATCAGTAGGTGGATTTGGTCTCACTCCTTCCTTCAGGGATCATGGTTTGAGGAAAGAATCCCTATACAACCTGAAAAAGACGGAATTTTAGTTTCTCATCGAATTTAGGGTTTTTTGTACTTAGGCCAACATTTGATAAATTGCAAGAATAAGATTTATTTATATTTTCTTCTATCTTAAGTCTTACATTAGATATAATCAGGGTTTCATATTATTTTGCAAGGTTTCCTCATGCATGAAATAGGCAGCTAGCCCGTGAAATTCTGTTTTCCTTAGTTAATTGAAATCCTTCTTGTTTACATTATTTTTGGATAAATTTCAATGGTTGATGCAATGTAGGATTTTCATCTGTACATAGAGATTTCATGATCAGAAACCTCTTCAAAACTTCATCCATCCATTATCATTCCTTTCTTTCACCAAAACCCTCACCAACTTCAACTTTTCACAAGAACACTTCTCCAATCTTGTTGACCAAATCCAACCATCTCCCAACTTTGGTTTTGAGTTCTAAATAGGTCCTGGGAACTCCCTGGCCTCATTCCATCTGCTAACCACCTTCCCTAAGCCTTCCATCACCTTCAACATCCCTCCTTTTTCTCTTGGCTGTATCCTACAGGAATACAGGGGATCCTATAGGAATTCAAGACATCTTGTAGAACACATTAGGAAATTTTGTTCATTTAAATGCATGTAGGTTTTAACCCCATATATAAAATACCTACATATAAATTCCCAGAACAAAAAATAAACAATGCGAGAGCATAAGACATAAAACACATATACATAGAGATTTTCCCTTAGATCCCAAAATCAGGACTACCAGCTTGACTTTTCATTATGTTCCTTCCAATGTTACAATACATATTTATACATGCCAAAGCATCCAATACCATGGATTGAAAAATTGCGCTTAAAAACATGTGCGAAAACCATGCTCAAAACCATAGGTAGGTTTGCCCAACCTAATAAGGGTCTAATTTTTTTCCCCAAGGCACTGCCTCAGACCCTGTAGAGGGTGCCTACCCGCCCCCCTCAAACACCCTGGACAGGGGGGGTTTCCATCCCTACTGTGAAATCAACACAACAAAGGTGGGGCTCCACCCCCCTCTAACCCCCTACTTAACTAGGGGGCCTAGTCATGAAAAGAATATAACATAACCCAACATTCTCCCACTTCAGATTTCTTCTTAAGGAAATATATCAATGTATTCTTTGAGAAGTCATCTATAAATGATACATAATACATAGACTTACCCAGTGATGGAATCTTCACAGGTCCAAACACATCACTCTACACAAGCTCTAATATCCGTTTCGCCCTCTTACCACAAGAGGGAAAACTCACCTTATTCTACTTCCCATATACACAATTTTCACAGAAATCAAAATCCAGAGAGCTATTAGTCATACCTTCTACCATACTTTTACCATGAAGTATTCGGAGGCCCTTCTTTCCAATATGTCCAAGCCTTTGATGCCATAGCATGGTCTTTTCTCTAGAGACCACTAGATTTTCTGCTCCACTTTTAGGAACCACAAAACTATTGCACCCATCAATAACACTGCTACCTTGCAGCTTGTATAGAGTTCCAATTTGAACTCCCCACATCAATACCAGTGTTCCTTGAACCATATTGCAGGTATCTTTCTCAAACACTTTTTTTACACCTGCATCATCCAGCTTTCTTATACAAATCAGATTTCTGGTCAGTGTAGGAATATGCAGAACACCTGGAAGTGTTCTAACCCTTCCACCTTGCAACTTCAACTTTAATTTTCATCGACCAATGATTCTAGCCTTCCTATCATCCCCTAAGAAGACATCACCACCATCATATTTATCATACTCGCAGAACCACTCTCTATGGGGAGTGAAGTGAAAGGATGCACCTGAGTCAATCAAGCATGCCTCATGATCTACATGTGTACTTGAAGAAGCCATGTATACATGCCCACCTTCATCTGACGTGGTCTTCACCTCTGCAGAAGGAGCATCATCAGATCTCTTTCCTTTTTCAGGAGCTTTCTATTTACAGTCCCTTTTGTAGTTCCCTTCCTTTTCGCATTTCCAGCACACCTTTATAGGTTTTCCTGGAGATTTAGATCTCCCTTTAGATTTATATCTCCCGCTTAATGACTTATTTTTTTTTATGTTCTGGTACTGTTGTCATACAGACAAGGTATCACCATTCTGGCTCTCCATATTTTTCCGTCTTATCTCCACCATCAGCAAAGATGAGACTATTTCATCAAACTGCAAGGTAGTTGTGTTGCTACCTATTGCAATAACTAGACTATCCCACCAATTTGGTAGAGAACACAACAAATTGATCCACTTATCTTCATCTGAAATTTTAATATCAATAGATAATAATGGACTTACCATAGTATTAAATGCGTTCAGATGCTTTGTCACTAAGTCTCCATCTTTCATCCTCAAGTTATACAGATTTTTCTCTAGGAACAGTTTATTCACCAAAGACTTAAATTGGTACAAAGTCCCTAACTTGACCCACAAAGCCTTAGCTGTAGCTTCCCCTGATATATTAAACAATACTAAATCTGAGACACACAATCATATTGTGCTCTTTGCCTTCCAATCCAACTTCTTCCATTCTTCATCGGACACTCTGGTTGGTTTAGTACCCGGATCTACCACAATCCATTGATCTTTATCTACCAACAGATCCTCCATCTTGAGTTTCCATAACTCAAGACTCTGACCATTAAATTTCTCTATCTCTATCTTTCTGGTGCTTGCCATCTTCTTTCACCACCAGAATCAATCCCGTAGATCTCCCACTGAACAGGGTCTACCACAGGCCCGAGTGAAACCCCTCAACAATAAAGGTGCCCCCTTGAAGCCAAAAAGGTTTTGATACCAAATGTAGGTTTTAACCTCGTACAAAAATTACCTGCATACGAATTCTAAGAAAAGAAAATAAACAATGCGAGAGAATAACACATAAAATGCATATACACAGATATTTTCCCTTGGATCCAAAAACTGGGACTACTAGCTTGATTTTTCATTATGTCCCTTTCAATGTTACAATACACATTTTACATGCTGAAGCATCCAATACCATGGACTGAAAACTATTGCAGACAAAAACATGTGCGAAAACTATGCACAATATGATAGGTAGGTCCGCCCAACCTAATATGGGGGGCTAGTTGTGGAAAGAATATAACACAACCCAACAATGCACAATAGTAGAATGTTTGATGTTTTAATTTGCATGCCTAAGGTAGTAGGATTTCATCCATCTTAACTTAGCATTATTTTGAAGCAAAGCATCTTAGCAGTTAGTTAGAAAAATGGTGTGTTTTAGCATTTGATTTCAGTCTTTTTTCTTACTGCAGTAGACAAGCTTTCCCTTAGTGTATATTTCTCTTTTCCTCATTGGTAATCAAGCTTCTTCTGAATCAATAGAATTCTGGTTTGAAAAACATTGGTGGTCTATCGTCAGCTTAGCAGTGACAAGGAGCAGACCCATCACATTTACTTGTGTATACAACATTGTCACCTCCAAGTTTGTACGAACCCCATGTTGATAAAGTAAAGTTGGTATCCCCAGGAGTTGCAACATTCTTGTTACAACACTAGTGCTCATCAATGAATTGGTGAATATAGCTTATTGCACAACCCTCTTTGCCTATACACATCTGATGCACTCAACCCTATGCTTTCTTTATGATATGTTGGTGAGGGCACACGTCACATAAACTGTTGTTGCACTTGCCTATAGTTTAACCATGTTACTTGCATCATTCTGGTCCATTCTACATGTACATGTTAAAAACTAGCTAAGTAATAGCACTAGGATGAGATTTATAATGTTCACCTCCTGTGACCAATAATCTATTACTATTGTCTGACCATGTCATCCCATTAAATTTCATCCCAATAGTTCTTTAAGAAGCTTGTTAAGTTTAGATCGAGGTATATCAGTGAGGCTTCCTCCATCGAGATGGTGTGGAAGGTGCCTGCTCTACCTGGGAAGCAATAAAAGTATTTCCCCAGTGTAGTGTTGTCAGCCACATTTTCTTGGTCTTCTTTTGGCTTCTCTCCTATGCTTTTACTAGCTTGGCAACTCTGCTAAATTAACTTACTCCAAGGCACTTCCAACAATCTTATTTCTGCACATTTTGACTTTTGGAGCCCTGAATTTGACTAGCTCTAAGTTTTGATCCAAGAGGCCATTTATGAACTTCCAGATACCACTGTAAATATATTTCAGAGATCTATCTATATTCTTGGGTTACATCTACATTTGACATGGTTTACTACACTAAAAGTGGCTCCAAAATATCTACACAATTTTCGTCTATGATGCTCTTCATTCTCCTTTTGGTGCCTAAAACTTGATCTCCTGAGGCATCTTCAGACACCTTTTCCATTAATTACAACATATTTCTAACATTCTCCCCCATTGGAATTGATGGAAACACAATGCTAAAACAAAACATCCTTAGCAAAACATATCAACTTTAATTATCTTCTTTGAGTTTTTCTCTTGCTAAGTTTCACTTCTCTTATCCTTAGTTGCTTCTACTGATGTGGTGCTTTTGTTGTTTGATAATTAACATTTATCTTTCACCAAGTACCTATCCTTTTACTTCTTTTGTTTCATCACCATGTATCTCTCCTTTACTTATTTTGTTTTATCACCATGTATATCTCTCCCTTTGATATCAATGGCAACGACACCAACATGCTCACCCTATTATCATATTCCCCCTAACAACAAGTTTATCTATCATATTGATCCTATGGACTTGAAAGCTTCATCTTGATATGCTAAAAAATTCACCAACTACCTCTCTTCTTCTTGAAGGAAGATCTAGTGAAGGGAGGCAAGAGTAACAACCCCAAATCTTTGCCTCAAGTAATCAAATTGTTCTCTAGGAAGTGTCCCACTAAAGATATCAAAAACTTGTTCTTTTGTAGTGACATACTCCAGCTTCACAATCTGGTTGGTAACTTCTTGTCTCAAAAAATTGTACACTATTGGAATATGCTTTGTCTTGGAGTGAAACATTGGATTCTTTGACATGCTTATGGCACTTGTGTTCTCACAAATAATGGGCATGGGATGATCATAGAACGCTTGTACATATTGCAAGGTTTGCTTCATCCAATAGCTGAATGCAACAATAAGCTATTGTAATGTATTTTGCTTTAGTTGTAGATAAGGAAATGTATGCTTTCTTCTTACTCAGACATGAAACTAGAAATTCTCCAAAAATAAGCACCACCACTTGTGCTCTTTCAATCATCTACATCACCTTCCAAATCAACATTACCATAAAAAATTAATGAAAAATATTTACCTCTAGGGTACCATAGTCCATAATCCATTGTCGCTCTGAGATATCTAAGAATCCTCTTATCTACTAGTAGATGGCTTTGTCGTAGAGATTCTTGGAATCTTCCAATAATACCAACAACCTACATTATGTCTAGTCTTGATGTTGTCAAATATAAGAGGTTGTTAATGATGGATCTATATAAAGTTCGGTAAAATTTTGGAGTTTCATCCATCTTGGTAAGTTTGCAACTTGTAACCATTGGAGTGCTCACTAAAGAGCCTTCTTCCATGTTAATTTTCTTCAGCATTTCTTTGAGATATTTTCTTTTATAAATAAAAATTCCTTTGGGGGTTTATGCAATTTGCAATCCAGGGAAATATAATAGCTCTCCAAGCATGGAGATATCAAAATAAACCTTCATATCATCTACAAATTCATTGGTCAGGAAATTTGCATCACTAGTAAAGATAATGTCATCAATATACACAAACACCACTATGAGTTTTCCATCCTTTTATTTGACATACAAATTACTCTCAGTTGCATCTCTTTTGAATCCACACTTGAGCAGGTTGTTGTCTAGTTTGGAATACCAATCCCCAGGGGCTTGTTTGAGACCATACAAGTCCTTCTTGAGTCTACAAACATAATCTAACTTCCCTGTCAAATGAAGACCTTATAACCGCTCTATGTAGACTTCCTTCTGTAGTTCGCCATTGGGAAAGGCATATTTCACATCCATTTGATATATTTAAAATTTCTTAAAATAAACCAAGGCCAAAAACGTTCTTTCTAATTCTAATTAGCAACAAGAGAAAAAATTTCATCAAATTTCAATCCTTCTATTTGAGCTTAGCCTTTGCATACCATTCTAGCCTTCTTTTCTACCACTTCTCCATGATCATTCAATTCATTTATACAAAACCACTTTGTGCCAATGAAATTGTTATTAGCAGGTTTTGGAACAGGTTCCCAACTTTGATTTTTCAGTATTTGGTCAAATTATTTATTCATTTTCTTTTACCAATGTTGATCTTGAATGGCTTCTACAACATCCTTTGGTTCCTCCATGGACGAAAAAGAAACAAGTGATCTCATAGAGGGATTAACTAGATCCCTTCTTGTTTGTACACCATAATTTAATTCTCTAACAATATGATCAATTAGGATGTGTTTTTGTACATACCTTGAGGGGTCTTTGACTTAAGGAATAGAAGGTTCTTCATTGTATTCTTCTATAGGTGTGTCAGTATACTCCTCATCAATGTTAATTGGTTCATTAGATTTTGTTTTCTTTGGTTGTTTCACTTCACGTTCAACGTCTTCATCCACCTTGAGATCAATACAATCAACAATCCTTTTGATGTTATTGTTATAGCATCTAATTCCTTTTATGTTGTATGAATATCCTAGAAAATGACCTTTATCTACTCTTGCATCAAACTTATGCAAGTTCTCATCATTTTGCATGATATAACATTTGCTACCAAACTCTAAAGTTATTAACTGTTGTAGGTCTTCCATGTCAGCTCATAGGAAGTTTTGTAATTGTTTTGCCTTGAATACGATTTATTGAGTATAACTACTATTGTATGAATATATTTTTCTCAAAGCATCTGTTGAACCTTCCTTTTCTTCATCATGTCTCTTGCTAATTGTTGCACCGATATGTTTTCTATTTCTACTACACCATTTTGCTGGTGAGTCTCTACTATTGTAAACTACCTTATGATGTCATTCTTCTTCTAGACTTTATCAAATTATTTTCAAGTGAACTCGGCTCCATTGTTAAACCTTAAGCATTTTATTTTTCAATCCATTTCATTCTCAACCATAGCTTTAAACTATTTAAACTTCTCAAAAGCTTCAGATTTCTCTCTGAGGAAGGAAACATGCATCATCCTACTAAAATAATCAATTATTAGCATAAAATATAATTTACCTATAGGTGACTACATTTTGGATGGTCCACATATATCCATATGCACCAACTATAATGGCCTCGATGATGAGTTATCCTTTATCTTCAATGGTACTCGAGTTTGATTTCCTAGTTGGAAATGTTTACAAATTGTATTCTCTAGTTTTGACAAATTTGGTAAATCCTTGACATTGTGCTTCTTGCTCAAATTTACTATCTGATCAAAGTTCAGGTGTCCAAGTCTCTTATGCCACAAATAACTTTCATCAATATTTTATAAGAATCACCTTTCTATATTCTCTTTGAGCACATATACATTATTATCTATTCTCATAGCTTCAACAACTATCTCCCCTGTGCCTAT
The DNA here is from genome assembly GCA_000404065.3 of Pinus taeda. Taxonomy (NCBI): domain Eukaryota; kingdom Viridiplantae; phylum Streptophyta; class Pinopsida; order Pinales; family Pinaceae; genus Pinus; species Pinus taeda. The sequence goes on from APFE031652949.1 coordinate 17,312, forward strand.
AGACGGTTTGACAATTTCTAGCTTTAAACATCACATCATTGCCTTGATCACCAATCTGAGATATGCTAAGCATGCTATGCTTCATCCCATCAACATATAGAACATTATTGGCTTTACAATTTCCACCAAAAGTCATAGTACCTTTGTCAACTAGTTTCGATGTCAAAATCTTATTTCTATGACCTGACATGTGCTTAGAAAATCCATTGTGCACACACCAATGGATCCATTCATTATGAGCATACAAGGAAATAACACATTACTCTGATCTCTTCTTTTCTTTCTAGACTTTTGGATTTTTCTAAATAACTAGTTCTATCTTCTTCTCCTTAAGTATGTAATTAAGAACTACCTGCCCACAATTTTGACAATTAAAACATTGCACCAGATAGTTCAGAGGAGAAAAACAATTACTATGCCTAGGTTTGCTTTTCTTATGTTGAAATATTTTTTTGGATCTAAAATTCCTATAAGATAGGTTGACTCTATAATTTGTTGCTCTCTTGCCATAGTTTGTGCATTTGAAACAATACCCTAGGAAGATATCGTTGTACCTAGAAGGTTTGCTTCTACTTTGGGCTAAATTCTAAGCAATTTGATTTTCTTGGCCAACATTTTTCTTTTGTTGTTGTTGATGATTATGGTTTTGTTTTTGGGCTACATGTCTCCCTTTTGCTTTGCAAAATCCCTTCATTCAATGATGGAAGAAAGGTAATTAGTTTCTTTCCTTACATTTATGATGTAGTGTTGGACTCAGCTTCAAAGCCTAGATTAGTTCAATATGAGGACAATCGTTGTGCAACCAATATTTCATTTAAATTTTTAGTCCCTTTACTGAATTTCTAGTTGAAACTCAACTGTGTTTTGGGTTTCTCCAACTCCTTCTTTAGAAAAATGATCTCTCCTTCAAGTCTTTCACATCCTTGAAATTTTGCATTCAATTGCTGGTTCAAGGATTCTTGATTTTACTTACCCTCTTCTACTTGCAAGAGCTATGGCTCAACAACTTCAATTTTTCCTTTCATCAAAGACTCTCTTAGAGACTTAGTTTTCTTCCTCGTCCTTCCAATTTATTCAAGTGCACTTACTGGTTCTCCTTCAAGGTCTATTTCTCCCTCTTCATCATCAGAACTAATAGCCTCAACTTGCATATTTTATATGGTCATCAACATAAATTTTGTAGGGATCTGGTCATCTCTATCCTCATCTAAGGATTGGCTAGGTTCATTTTCCAAGGAGCTCTCTTGTTGAAGATAAAAAAACATTTTCTTAGCCTTATTTATATCCTTTTGAACTTTCTTGAATATTTCTTCAGAATCTTAATCTTCCTTCTTCTTTTTAGGAAAAATTGATGCATAGTGACCAACTTTGCCACAATTAAAAGACTTAAAGGGTAGCTTATCCTTATAATTGTTTAATCCTTGATTGAGCTTCCTCACAAATTTGGTCATCTAATTCACAACATGAGTCATCATGCTCTTCTTTTCTTCTTTAGAAGTTGATTCTTTGGCTACAGTTTTGCCTTTTCAAATCCTCATCTCATAAGTAGTAAGTATAAGAAGGAGATGATCTAAAGTGGGAGTGTTCAGATTGGTCATTTCTTCAATGGATGAAACCTTTGGATTAAACATCTTAATAATAGATCTTAACACTTCTTGAACAACTTAAAATTCCTCTAGATTCTCATCAATCCCTCTTATGGTGTTCAAAACTTCATCAACTCTTAAAAAATACTTTGGAATATCTTCATCATCATGCATACTTAAAGACTAAAATTGCATCCTATAACCTTGAAGTTTATCTTTTTTTACCTTGTTAGCATCTTCTCATTTTGTCCCAAATAGATTTGTTAGATGTGTTGTCCATTACCTTGACAAGATCTGATTTAGGTAAGCCAACCAACATGGAATTCATTGCTTTAGCATTGCATGTAAACTCCATCTTTTGACCTTTTGTGATCAGTACTAGAGGCTTTTGATATTCTTCTTCAATAACATCCCACACATCAGCTCTAAGTGATTGAATGTAGGTCTTCATTCTCACTTTCCAAAAAACAAAATTTTCTCCATTGAACATAGGTTCCCTATTGGTCTATCCTTCCTTCTCGGTTTTCCATGGTCCTTGATCTTTCTTCCAGGTATTAAACTTATATAAAGTAAGGGGGGGGTGGGGAGATTAGTATTTTAGGAATTTTAACATTTATAAAAATTTCTTTCACTTGTGCAATAACATTGTGACACCAATAAGTCCTTCAGTAATGAATTGAAATAAGCATGAGAAGAGATAATTTCAACAATCATAATGGAACACATAAATTCTTCAAAAACTTCTCTTCAATTCATTCACAAGGAAGGCTACAACTTGTTACAGTACTTTGGATATAACCAATAGGAAGCTTCAACTCCCTGATTTATCAGCTACAACTAAAAGGATCTGCAACCCCGGACTAATTACCAACATCCATTAGAAGGAGCACCAACATCATGATTTGCAAGCTACAACTTTCTTAACACTCAATGGTTCATCTTTCATTCATTTTCATATTATAAACATGAATTCCAACTCTGCCTTCAAAATGAAACAATATCCTCCTTAATCACCAGTACCTTTAGCAATCTCTGATTACTGAAAACACCAACTTCACCTCACACATAATTCTCCACAAAAACTCTTATGTAAACCTACTTGCTCAAGCCTACTTATTAAGAAATTTGGTTTGATATTTTTTTCCTCTTTTCTCTTCCTCTATTGTTGCAAGAATCCTTATTTTTTGCCTTTGTCCTATTTATTCCAGTCCTTTGAATGTGTTCATGAAGTACTCAGACCTTGAACACCTATTTTTGCAATTCAAATGAGTAATTATGCTTAATTTTATCATTTTGGCCCTTTAACAGGTTTTAGCAGGACTTTTCTATTTTTTAGTTGCAGTTAAATTTGGCTTAACTATCAAGTCTACCACTAAATTGTTACATGTTGTAGATGCATTCCTCCAAGGCTCGAATGATTTCTACATGATGCCAGAATCAACTGTCGACTCATCCATGTTGGTGCCCCAATGCACTTTACTATAGGCCCAAAGTCCCTTTAATATCCCACCGGTTTCCAAATATAACTATGCTACCAAATAAACCTTTGTGACTCATTCAAAAAAATGCTTCCAAAATAATAGAATTCAACCTTCAGCCCCTTCCACTGGAAGATGTCTACATTTCACCATATGAATAGGTCCAATGTCCTTCGCTTAATCCTTTACACACTTATCCCTATTTAGGCCCACTAGGGCTTATTTTCTACATTAATCACTCATCACCTTCATTGTTATTGCCTCATTTAACCTATTACCTAACACCTTTCATCTTGACGCTTTTGTTTGTGGCCTTTATTAAACTTCCAAGGTTGGGCCTTGCGGGTTTAGTTGTCCATGAGGCCCTCCTTGCCTATTTCTCATTGGTTGTAGACTTTTGAAATGATATTCGACATGTCCCAGAACTCTCCTATTGGCTCCTTTTATCTTTTTGCTCATTCAATTCATCAAGATTGTTCCTACAAGATGAATTGTGTTTTGTGGTCCAATTGCTTCAATCATTGTGGAGCACTTGGAAGGTATGCTTTTGACAAGCAATTTAGTGCCTTTTCAATAATATTTGTAACCTTTTCTGCCTTGTAAATTCAAAAGAGATAAAGGATTTTAATAAAATGTGCAAGAATTGACAAAGGAAGCTCAATTACTAATAATTGTCGTTTTTCTATGCAGGAAGACATGGAAGCAAGGAGTTGCCATCCAAAAGTGAGAAGCAGAGGAAGAATAACTGCTGTCCCTCCAGAGGGGAACTGGATGCGAACAAGATCGAGCAAATCAGAGCTGAATAGTCCAGGAAAGGAAGGAGGGATACCGAGTCGGCGAATGCGAGAAAGAAAAGTGAAGGATTAACCGATTGGCAAATCCCTCAGGATCTTCGATCCTGAGGAATCGCTGTTTTACTTATCTTTGTTATATAGATACCTCCATCATTACTTTTATATAAAGGAACAACGTCATTGAGCAAGGGGACAACTGTTTTATAATTTTAAGTTTTAGAACAAAACTTTGATCATCGAGTCTCACTGAGACCTAGTTTTGTTATACATTTGTTGATGCATTAATATAAAAGACTTGGTGTTTATTTTATCTCTGTGTCTGGAGTAATCTAAGGCGGTGTACCATTGGTAGCTAAGGGCCCGGCTCTGAAGGACACTTGCTTTTGTATCATTATACTGTGATTTGTGTGTGGTTTGCTTATCTTTATTACTCAGTAATCTGATACATCTTTCATATGATATGCTATGCTCTGTTATGATCAATATATCAATGATTTATCCATGTAACGACTCTGCACTGTATAATTGGATAAATTCAGGGTTGAATTGCGTCTTTAATCAACTATTTCTGTAACAGAGTGTCGGTATGAATGTTACTGCCATTGGATCCATGTGAAATAATACTTGTTGGGACTTGAAAGTAATGTTACTCTGTTTAGAAACATAGTTATATCATCCTTCATTCTCACATTACTATATTAGTATAGAGCATGTATATATGGTTGATGCTTTCTGTTCCATAATTCATCAATGAATGCTGTTTCATAAAGTATATCTTATCTAGTTTGCTTGAAGAGAAAATCAGAGTGTGAATCAGTTGGTTTTAACTCACGAGATTCAGTTCTTTCGATTGTTGTTCCATTTACTGCTGTTCCATTTACTACTGTTCCATTTACTGCTGTTCCATTTACTGCTGTTCCATTTTACTGCTGTTCCATTTATTGCTGTTCCATTTCTATTTTGTTGTTCCATTTTACCTTCTGTCGTTTTATTTACCTACCTTTGTTGTTTTGGTGTGAGAGACGGTCTAAGGCTGTAGTGAGCCTCAGCAATACGCTGCCTAGCTCCCATACCTATAAGTCCATGCTCTAATTTCCTTTTTATCAGTTTCTAGAGGGATGGGTTATTGCTTCCGTACCCTTGACTGATCAACTGGCTTGTGTGATTCTATCTTTTGGATTAGTTCAGTTACAGCTTAGCATCTGTTTTCTTTTGTATCTTCTAAACACTATACTACTAAGAATTACTTGGACAAATAGCCTCGGATTGAGTTACTCTTTATAATAACAAAACATTCCCGGATTTATTTATTAATGTGGAATAATTAGAGGTGTTAGGGACCCTAGTTATAGCTCTACAATCATGATCCAGTAGCATTGCTGCTAGGATAAGTTAGCTCTGACATGTCTGTTAAAAATATGAAACTATGGTCAAATTCCACTTTAGATAACTCACTCTATGGAGATAATGATTGAGTTGAATTCCTCTTTTTGAGAGGACCAAAATCAACCAAAAGATCACTCCAGTCGGATAAGGGAAAGTGTATTTATGAAAAAATCATATGTGCATATTTGATAAGGTTAGCCCTAAAGTAAAGTACACCCACTTGGAAGGCTATAAAGACAAGTGACCTCTACCTGATTTGGACACAATCGCGAGACACTCTTTTATCTTGATTTTTGTCTCACACAGGTCTGAGGCTCGATTGTGGAGGAATAGTTTCTCTCTGAGGTGAAATTGTAGGGCCCGAAGTTTGCATTTCAGATCTAGAGCTTTATGCCATAGTCACAGGCACAAAATATAAGGATCTTGACCATAGTCAATCCCACAAAGGCTCATACATGAAACTGGAGCCTCCTAGTCACACAAACAACTCATTATGCATGCAATCGAGAGTTATGGTTTTCATAGACACAATCACTCGTTCACAATAGATCAATTCGACCCTAGTCACTCGCTTTCCATAGATCATATCCAACCCTAGTTGCTCACTTGTCAGGCTTAAGGGTGCCAGTCAACTGCTAAATTTTCTTAGATGACTCCTCCCCCATACAACTGGGAACTAAAATATGAAATGTTAGTCTTTCGAAGTTTTCTCTAGTTGACCGTAGAGACCGCAGATAGTGACAGTTCATTACCAACTTTAGAGAAATGCTTTTGAGTATATACATTTTTGGGCTTCATTTCATGGATGTTATAGTTGTTTTGTTGGTTAGTTTCATAGATGAAGATATGGATCATTGTGCTCTCTTTTTTTGAATCATTTGATGACAATCTGCTAAGAATAATAATTTGAAAGGGTTTTCCCTGTGGTGGGTTTTTCCTAGGTCTCTAACCAATCTTGGTGTCATTGTGTGTGAATTATTTTCTTCTATTGTTCCTTTATGTTTTGTTGCACTGATGATGATTATATTTAGCTTTCTACATAGTTGCATATGTTGTTGAATAATGGTGTGAATCTGAATAATGTTATGACGTTATGGGGTTAACTTAATGCGTTAATGATGAAATGCAATTATCAAAGAAAATAAAAATATAACCCTATGAAAAATTAACATGGTACTAGATTTGGGCTAAAGAAAAGTCATAGAGGTAACCCCCATGAAGACACATTTTATGGAAGCAAGAGAATAAGGAGGAGACCTAAAAGAATTCTAGGGTTTGAAGAAAACCTTAGGCAATTTATGTACTAGGGTTTGATGGATACCATGAAGTTAAGGTTTGATAGAAAACTTGGTTTATGGAAATATTTGAGATATGAAATCTAGAAACCCTAGCATGGTAAAAGTAAAGATGTTTAAGCACTTGTGATAGATTTGATGAATCCCTATGGAATAGTCTCTAGTAGTCTCAGTTGTTGATAAATTTGATTGAAGGGAACATTGTTATGTGGGTAAAGGATAGTGATTGATGGTTCAAGAAGAAGAGGATCACCTCCCGTTGAAGCTAAGTATTTCTTGACATATGATGCTCCTTTATGTCTTTAATTTTGTCTAGAATTATTGATATTATTATTGTTTTGAGCATTACTTATACTTCCTACATGTATATTTTAGTATTTGGATGTTTCTAACCTGCTCGAGGATATGGAATAAGAGGATCCTTCTTGAGGATCATTTGAGAGGTAGGAAATAAAATCTAGGGATGGAAAAGGTAAAGAGGCACGTGATGAAAATGTGACCACTGACAAAGTGCTACAATATGCCTATGTCAAATGAAAAGGGGCACATGTATTTGAATACTACAAGGTATGCATGGTATATTATTTCAATGTTATGTTTCAGCTTTAATGGCAAGGTAAGCCCTAAGGTATGATGCGAATGTCTCCTTCTAAAATGGTTCATGCATGCATATGAAAGTCATTTGGATTCATGGTTCTTATGATGAAATGGTGCACTTGATATTGAACAAGTATCTTACCTTCTAGACATAATGAACTTTTTTATTCTATGAGGTTTCTTAATCTTGATCCTTGATATATTGGTATACTTGATGTTTGGCTAACATCTATCTTTTGCATATCTTGATCCCATAAAGAAGTATACCATCTTGACTCTAGTAGATGGTACTCTTGACACTCAACATGTATAAGACATGATGGATTTCATATAGAAGGTTAGTTCAATAATTTCTGTATACAATACTATTGATGATTATTGTGATGAACATGATGAAAGTATGGAAAAATGGTTGATACTCTTGTTGTTTTGGTAAAGGTTTGTTGAAAACTTTGACTTAATGATAGAAGCATAATAATATGATTATCGCTATGGCATATGGTAAAATTGAATGACCTGGATTGATTCTATTGATAATGATAAGCATGGTAATCATGACGATATAAGTCTAACAATGAGTTTGATATTCATGATTGTCTTGTTGACCTTCATAAGTTAGTAATTATGTCCTATGGTAAATTTGCATGAATTGATTAAGCTTTTTAAGTGATATTGTGTTCATGATCTTTTAAGTCTGATGTCACACATATCAACTTACCTTATCATGTGACCCTAACCTTTGACAAAATATTGATGTGATGATGTGATGATGAAGTAGTTGTTAACATGATATAACCATGATGAATTTGTGGATATGGTATGACTTTATGATCTAATAGATTTGTTGATGCATGATAGCATTATAGATAGGTTGATGGCATGAATGAAGATGACTGAAGTGGATTCTCATTCAAAGGAATAATCTCCCATAAGATCATTAATCCTATTACCATTAACATTATATGCATATTATTTATTGTTGAAGTAAGATTTATGGGCATGAATAGGAAAATATTTGACATTTTTTATCTGGAGAAAAGTTCTAATCTAAGGTGAGAGAGTTATATATTACTCTAAGCCTTTGTCACACATAAAAAATCCTACAGGTGCGACTGTAGTCTCTTAGTTTCACGAAAGTAAGGCTAAGGGTGTGACTATAGCCTCCCAATTTCTTAGAGGGAAGCCTAGGGGTGCAACTATGTCTGCTGGACATAAAAATGAAGTTTTGTGCATGAAATCATATATTCTCTTGAAGGATGTCAGTCATATAGACATGAAGTAGACAACAGAAATATCTATGAGAAGGAAATTTTGAATTTTTGATAGAATATGCATATATAGATTAAACTTGTGTTTGCAAGTGACCAGGATATTCATATAGATGAGTCATTATGATTAAAGTTTTTGTTACAAGAGTTTGACATGATTTGAATCATATATATGAGTAGTGTTTGGAGTTTTGACATGATGCTTGATAATGAATTATAACTTTGACTTGATGATTTAAAAGTCTTGGACTATATATCTCTTTATGATAGAAAATTTGGATTTCACATGATGACTAATAATTTGATTAAACGGTTGATGATTTTCCTTGATGACAATGATATATGAGCATAGTGACTTCTATTGACTTGTATGGGTAATCAAAAATGGTTTTGTATTAGTCTCCTTGTTCCTAGCACAATGGTTGAATTATTGATAGTTGTGATTTAGTATGAAGATGGAACCTGCATGACTTATCCTTGGTGTATGCATTTGCATCTAGTGACAAAAATGACTTGGATTATGATCATGAGAATGAATGAATGAATTTTGGATTGATATTGCATGATAGATGACAACTTGATAAAGAGATGAATCCAAGACTTGATATGAGCCCTACCTATCACTTGGTCTAAAGAATTGGTACTGTGATGAATTTGATATCAGTTTTGATCTGGCTTCTAAACTTTGATGAGATCATTTAGCTAATTTGGTTGTACAATATTGTGAGTCTAAAAATATTTGTTTGGAAAAGTGTTATATTTGTAAAGAGAATTGTATGAAGCAAGCTCCCTGATCCATATATGTCCTCATTGACAGTTATCTGGTGAAGCCAATAATAAGATATGTTGATCCAAACCTCTACTTCACAAGTGTTCCAACGTATGACGTTGGTTTTGATTTTTGTTTTGATTTTATAATGATGGTCTACTCTTGATAGGAAATGAGCCTATGGTGATCAAATTAAGAGGGAGATGGATTTTGAAGCTTGAAATGATGAATCATCACATGATGAATTGATTTCTAAAGTTGGGAAAAGAGAGTCTATATTGTGAAGCTATTGAAGAAGTATTGGAAAGTGGGGATGCAAATCCTTGTACATTCTGATTGAATTTCAGGAAGTTGTGAAGATATATTATTGAACTTAACTTGGAAACTGACAGTTGATTAAAGCATTGATGTTCCATTTTGAACATCCATCTATATATATATCTATCTATATATATATATATATATATATATATATATAGTGCATGAAACCTAAGTCGATTCATGATTGAGATGCTTCATTCACATCAATTTGCTTCCTATCATCCTTAAAATTACTTGCATGGGATGATATTCTTGTGATATGTGACTACTTGGGTGTATTGATGATGATTATATTGTTATGTATGAGACGAGCACATTTGGATGTTGCCTTAGTATGAAATCTACCATGATATCTTGGATGAGAGGTCCATAGCATGATCGACATTGAGTACGATGTTGCTAGCATGAATAGCCATGTGGAAGGATGAAGAAGATCCTTGGAGATCCATCTAAGCAAGATATGGATATGACATGGATACATTATGATGAAAAAATGGAAACTGATTGAGAGAGGATATCACATATAGATAGGACTGCGTTACATTCATATATTGTGACAATGTTGTTGTATGGGACAAGCTTAAGCATGTGGTTGACACCTCCTTGAGAGGGAGGATGAATATGGTATCTTTTTGTGATATATATATATATCTGTATGTATGTATATATGATTGTTTATGTTCTAATATGATATTTGATTTTATGTTGTGTTATATTCTTTCCACGACTAACCTACGTAGTGAACCGAGGGGGTTAGAGGGGGGGCGGAGCCCCCCTCTACGGGGTTCGGGGCAGCGCCCCGAAAATTTTTTTTTTGGACCCTATA
>APFE031652953.1:2668-18437 GCA_000404065.3 Pinus taeda
AAGAAATGAATCCGACCATATCTTGTAAAGGATTGGAAGAAATTACCACTCCTCAAACTCTAGAGATAGAAGGACTTATCAAGAAGAAAAATGTTCAAGAAATGAAAGATCACATCGAGCATCAAGAAATGAATCCGACCATATCTTGTAAAGGATTGGAAGAAATTACCACTCCTCAAACTCTAGAGATAGAAGGACTTATCAAGAAGAAAAATGTTCAAGTAGTGAAATATCACATCAAGCATCAGCAACAAGTTCTCCAACTTTTAAAGAATAATGCCACTTCGCTGAAAAATCAAATGAAACAACTGGTAGATCAACATCGTAGTGAAAAATGTTTTGATTTAGGTGATTGGGTATTTTTACAGATACATCTAAAGCAAGCTATTTATGAGAAGGAAATGTTGACAATACTAATTGCACTTAAAAAATAGCGACCTTACCAAATGGGAAGACTCTTCAAGGTTAAAATGGATCATGATAGTCTTAAATACTTTTTAGAACAACTATTATCTTTAGAAGAACAGAAAAAATGTGTCACAAATATGTTGGGTTATGACTTTGACATCATCTATAGAAAATGGAAGAAAAATTTTGTTGCGGATGCACTCTGAAGAAAGGATGAGGATGTGGAATCATTATTTTGTGCTATTACCATTATCCAACCAGATTGGATAAACGAAGCAAGGGATGAATGGAAGAAGGATGAAGAAGTATGGCCACTTATTCAAAAGTTGAAAAAGATCCCAATTCATACAATATTGCCTGAAATTGAAGAGGAAGGAAAAATCATATTAGAACTTAGAGCAGTCACAGAAACAAGAACCCGACAGCTACGAAATCGATCAATTTCAGAGTATCTCATCAAGTGGAAGAACTTACCCGCTGAAGATTCCAATGGGAGGACAAGAATTTTATAGAAAAGCATCAAGAACTACTCAAGCGTTGAGGACAACGCTTTTTGAAGGAGAGGGGCATGTTAGGCCCCTATACTACTAGTGTAACCCCTTATTGTTATTAGTACAACCCACTTATTATATTGATGTACCCATGTAGGCCCATATTGTTACTTTGTGCCCCATAGAAGCCCATTATTGTTATTATTGTGCCCTTACATTATTATTGTTATGTCGGCTCTGATTATGTTATGGACCCCTTAGAATCCTATATATAGAGAGGAGGTCTTTTCATTTGAATCATCAAAGAATTGTTCATTTATGCAATGTAAAGGAGGTTGCCTCCTCGAAGAGGCTGAATTCTAAGGCGTTGATATATCTTTCTATCTTTTCTTGAGCTGGTTTCATAACAAAGCCATACTCCACAGTTAGTTCGTTTCAAATTATTCCTCCCTTAGCTTCTGCTTGAAATCCGTATCAAGGGTTATCGACTCCTTATAATCCTTTAGGAGGGAGCTTCACCGGTTATGGAGGTTTTTCGGTTGGAGTTGGTCAAACTCTGAGTTTTGCTGGATCACAAGGCTTTCCTTTTGGTTCAACTGGTTCTGCTGGTTACTTCGGGTAGCCTGGTGCCTTCCAAAATCTAGGCCAATCTTTTCAGAACTTTGGGAGCTTCGCCCAGTCTAGGTGGAATCCCCAAGGTCCTCCTAGGCTTACTTTTCTGGAAACTTTGAACTTGCCAGATCTCACAAAATTAACAAATGATCCAATCAAATACAACCCGGCCTAGTCTCCGGTCCCAACCAAACTCCCTTCGGACATTCCAAAATTCGAAGGGAAGGGCGGTGAAGACCCAGGCGACCATGTAACCACATTCCATTTGTGGTGCTGATCAAACTCCCTTATTGATGACTCAATTAGGTTGAGAATTTTTCAACGCACCTTGAATGGTAATGCAGCCAAGTGGTATATAGAGTTGCCAGGAGGAGTCGCCAAATTGTTGAGTTGGTAAATCCCCTCTGCGGACAGAGGCGATCCCACTAGCCCGACACGGGTCTAGCAACAATCACACACACTACACGCAGGTTCCTAATTGCATAATTTAAAGATCGATCAGAAAGATCTACCTGGAATCCAACGCTATTTGTTGTGGAAGAAACGCCGCTCCCGTCCTTTAGCTTTGGCCGGTCACTATCCTTACGCTCCACGTATGGACACCTGCACAAACAAAGAACAATCCAACACAAGCGTAAAATCCAGTACATGCAATTATATATCAGTCAAGCAAGATATAACTCAAATGTCATCAGAAGAATATGTGAGTGGAACCATAATGATAGTCGTTCATTATTCAATAAAAGAAGAGAAGGATTACAACTAAAGAGGCCTGACGTTGAAATCTCCTCCAACTGGGTCAGCAGCTAAACATGCCTTGCAAAGTGACTTCCTCTCTCAATACTTCGACAGCATAGCTTCTCTCTCAGCTCTCACTATCAATCCAGCATAATCGTAGCTCACCTTAGCTCTTGCAAAACTTCGTTGGTTCAATGCAGGGTGACAGTCATTTATAGATGGAGGAGGAGGAAGTATTCATTGTATCCGGGCACCTACTAAAGATTTGGCATTGTCCTAGAATAGCCTTTGGACTGGGTTGTCATGGATGAAAAAGATGACATTTGGCCACTTCCATGGGATTTTTCCCCAGAGAACTGCATGAGCAATGGAGGAAAAAACACTTCAGTGCGCGCTGGCCAAAAATCATGACCAAATTTGGGTGGCGCGGGATTTCTTCTGTGACAAAGCGTCCATGGGCGCGCCTTTTTTAGAGGAACTGAGCCATTGGCGCGGGTTAGACATTGTGGACCCGCGCTAATGGAAAAAGGGCACTTTTTAGGGCTAATCTTCGAAAGGTGTCTTCAGGGATTTTGAAGTTCATACTTAGGAGAATCCAATGCAAGTGTTTTTAAGATGTGTCACTGGTCACAGGTCCATAAATGTGTCCTCCAGTATGCGAAAGCAAGGGTAACAAGGACGGTGACCAACAATGACAAATTACTGTGTAACAGATGCCCCCTAAAGCATGAGTCTCGAGAGAGAGAGAGAGAGGCGAAGTGCTTTACAAGACCATATCTAGCTGCCGCCGAGAATCTGCATTGAGAGACACAGTATGATAGTTCAAATACATGATATATGTGGCATGGACGCAGCCATCCATAAAGAGTACATGAGGATCAAGATCCATAATATGGGCGCAGCCATCTGGTTAGGATCGATGAATAGACTCAGGTATGGTCGCAGCCATCCAGTGAAAGAGTCATGTATCAAAAACACGCCTGGATTACAACAGAGACAATCCAAGGTCTTGCGCTCCACCTCGACCCGAACACAAGTACAAATTCAAGCATGCGAAAATGTGAGCTGAAGTCGAACATGCATGAACATCGTCTGATTACCAGCCAATGATGAAAGCTGTTAACAGACACGAGAGGTACCACCAATAATGACAATGGTCCTCAAGGTACTATACGTACAGTCTACGGTGTGTGAATGAATGAGCCGATGTCGAACACCTGTAGAGTCATCCGATCAGAGGCCAATGATGAAAACCTCGCGTCGAACACGAAGAACCTGTCATTGAGGTATGCAGGCTCCAAGGTACCAGAAGGGAGTCTCTAGGTCACTTTCCTGGATAATGAGCTGAAGTCGACAGGAAGTGATCTTCGTCGAAGGTGGGACATAATGTTTCCCACATCATCGACACGAGACGGGAAGAGACAATGTTGTGAATTAAGATTTATGAACTATTAGACAGAGGTTGTTGCTTTCAGAGGTCAACTTCTCTTGAACATATCGGCGGCATGACAGTGGAATTGGCAGTATTTGACATCAATGGATCAGAGGTCATGATGACGAGGCAATGAGCAGATGAGAGGTCAAATAGGATTACCAAAACCCACGGAGGCAAGTGAAAAATGAGATGAGATATCCCCACCCCGACATGAAAGCAGAGAAGTGTCATGTTCAAGAGCGACATACTACCGACACGACAATAATTATGGTTCCCAAAATTTTCTTTTTTTTCCCCCACCATTTCTGGCGAGTACCCCAATTATTTTTAACAAGCTTGATGGGGATAGCATATGCTTGTGATGTGTCATTTCGACAAGATTCGATGTCATAGGTTTTAACGAGTCTGACAAAGGAAGAACTTGGCGCCTTTTCATGTTTAGCGAGTTTGAAAAGACAACAGAAAAGGAAACTCCAGGGGTGTCCTTTTTCGTAGAATTGTGTCTTTCGGGCCCGAAAAAGTATAAAATAATGCCCGAAAGAACCGCCCGATCATTACGACCGAGGAGTACTTTTCATAAATAGTGATTTCGACCTGAAAAAGTAGAAAAGCGATCAAAACCACGTCGTTTCGTAACCATTAATGAGTTTGAAACAACAAAAACCCGGTAATCTTTTATATTTTAACGGTCGATAAAAGAACTTAAAACAACCGCCCCTTAGTAACGTTTAACGAGCCAAGAGGGATAACTCGACAATCTTTTCCTATTTAAAAGGTCAGGAAAAGAGCTGAAAGCAGACCGTTAAGTAACATTTTCTCATGTTTTACTGAGCTTGAAAAAGTTAAAAAGAAGCTCGTTTGGTTGCGTTGAGTCGCACCAAGCCCTGTCATCATACAAAAACAGCGTAAAACCCACTTTGACATAAAAATATCCTAAAAATACTCAAAAATATCATTTCTAATGTATTTTTAGGTCAAAATAATGGTATAAATAGTAAAATAGTAAAAAATAAATTTACTTTTCACTTTTTACCTTGTGAGTTCACTGTTGGAGAGTTTTTAGTGCAAATTTCAACTGCTGATTGCGATCGATCCAGGAGACCATTCGAGCCGCCGTCTGCAATAGGTAAGAGGCCTCATCCCTAGCTCTGTTTTCATTCCATTTTTCAAGTTTTTGATCCATAATTTAGCCCCATGCAAGGGGATTTGCAAAATTTTAGGGTTGCGCCATTAGCGCGGGTTTCCTGCACGGGACCGCGCCAATGGCGATTTTTCCCTAAAGGGGTCGCGCCATTGGCGCGATTGTTTTAGAAACAGCCACGCCAACCGTACGATCTCCTTTTTCACCACATTGGACCGTTAAATTTGCAAATTTGTTTCAATTTATGTTTCATTAAGGATCTAACAATTGAAATTTTATCTTTGGTTGCAGGGTTTTGCCAAAAATGGTTCTAGAATGGAAAGAACGAGAGCATAACGATGTTGATGCCTTGGCATTGGAGGATGATGACTGTATGAATGCTCTAAGAGACTGTGGTTCGAAGAAATTCTTCCACACTTCATACCTACGTGCACAACCTGAGCTACTACGCTTCATAGTAGATGCTTGGGATGTAGAAGATCAGGTATTTCGCCTGAAGGACCAGACATTGGAATTGGATGTTTCCGATGTCTATTTTATCACTGGATTGTCGCGGTGAGGTGCACGACCTATTTTGACAGGTAGTCGGCCTTCCGGGGAGAAGATAAGGGAAGTGATGGCACGAGTGTGTCCTGGAGCACGGTTTGGAGCAAACAGCAAGAAGTTAGATATCAACACGGTGCCCAACCTGGTACTGCGAGTCATTTTAGTCACCATTACCCGGGCAGCTGGGGTACAGGCGCCCCATGAGGCCAACAAAAATCATTTGCTGCTCGCCACTGAGTGTCTCCATCCGACATTGTTTGATTGGGCCACGACAGTGACGACCAACATTAAAAGGCAGCTTACCAAGTGTAAGCGAGATGGAAACAAATAGTTTGGATATGGGTCGATCGTGGTGACTTTCTTTCTAGAGTGGCTGCTGATCTTCTGGGTACCGGGGGGAATAGTGGCAGATCCAGTGTTGCGGGAATTGAGGTTGCATCGATGGGCAGAACTTATGCCCAGAGGAGGAGGGGGCCAACAGATGTCCTGGAAGCCCGAGTTCTTTATCTGGCTCTGACACCAGATGATCGTCGTTGAGGACTAGCCCTATGCGGGCACGGATTTCACTGGAGATCCCGATCTCCCTCTGCCTGCCGGAGAGGACTGGGATGAGGAGCTGGGTAAGAACTCTTTGTTTTTTAATGTTTTTATGTATTTAAGTTTTTTTTTTTGTTAATAACTATCTCTTACAGCGTCTATATATGTATACAGATGTTGGTGCAGAGCGACCAGCTGACTTGCCTCACAATGTGCGAAGAGCACAACCTGCAGCGGACCCTCAGATAGAGGGTGAGGATGATCTCGTACATAACCTCGAGGCACTTACTCGAGGTATTCCAGATTACGGCAGATTGGAGGACGTGCCTAGAGCGTATCAGAGGCACACAGTGGGGGTATCTACTCGTGTCCATCGTCTGTTGAGACGTTTGGTGCGAGCGGTGACATGCTATCATGAGCATCACCGTGATTAGACGCCTAGGTTTCTTTTTTGCATATTTTTTGAGGAGCACGCTATCAGCAGCTGTATGGACATGTATTATTTTTTGTAATGCGCGGGGCGCAAACATTTTGACTCACACATATATATATACATATGATTATGGTTTCTTATTGTGTTTTCATGTTCTTGCTTGTATAATGTTTTATTTACAAATTTCGCAAATGTCTATCTAATACATGATTAGCCAATGCATCAGATAATGTGTTTAATTGTCGTGGAATATGTTGATATGTAATAAACTCAAAATTCCTCTCTAACAATCTTACACGTAAATACAACCTTAAAATATGATGGTCTTTGACGGAATAATGCCTATTGAGCTGGAGGACGACAAGTTGAGAATCCAGGTTTACCACTAATGCCCGAATACCAAGATTAATTGCTTCAGTGAGGAGCTCGATTACGGCACAATATTCGGCGCCATTATTCGTGGTACGACCCAACAGACACCTTGAAGATCTATCAGCTCACCATGAGGATCATAGATCACCCATGCCGCAGAGGACAAGTTACGAGTACTGCGACAGGCACCATCAGCGAAACCAATATAAGGCGTATTAGACATTTGCACAAGAAGCGAAAGACACAATAAGCGACAATCAAGTCTATAAAAATTCTAACACACATACACAACCCACTTGCTAGAGTACATGTATATACAAAATGAAGCGTACTAGCATCACGCATAGTACTTTTTCAAATACAGCCCGTTTCGGGGCTGTGCGAGAGGGTTCCCTTCATAATCAATTAGCTCATAGGCCCCTTTTTCCAAAGCTTTCTTGACAATATAAGGGCCTAGCCACATGGATTCGAGCTTTCCTGGTCCTAGTTTATCGTTTGCCTGATCATATAGCAGAACTAAGTCTCCCTCGTTAAAAGAACGTGGATGTACAGTCTGGTCAAAGCGAG
The DNA here is from genome assembly GCA_000404065.3 of Pinus taeda. Classification (NCBI taxonomy): domain Eukaryota; kingdom Viridiplantae; phylum Streptophyta; class Pinopsida; order Pinales; family Pinaceae; genus Pinus; species Pinus taeda. The sequence continues at coordinate 9,949 of APFE031652953.1, forward strand.
ATTTGACTCGCTTCTTCTGCGTTTCGATGGCCAAATTAGCTAGGCGTCAAGTATCATCTAAACGTTCCAGATAAAGGAGACATTCTTCTAATGGGGTAGTGTTGGGAAGTAGCTCGACGGCTAATTTTAATGAAGGGATTTCACACTCAATTGGAAGGGTAGCCTCTAGTCCATAGACTAGTTGAAATGGAGTGAAACCAGTGGCATCCTTCACGGAAGTTCGGTAAGCCCACAAAGCAGGAAACAACATCAAATGCCAGTTAGACTTGTGCATGCCAACGGTACGCTGAAGCATTGTAACCAAAATCTTATTGATCGCTTCAACTTGGCCATTGGACTGAGGGTAGTACGGAGTAGAACTATCGTGCTTTAAGCCTAGTTGGGTTGTCAGTTCTGTCATCATATGATTCCGGAAATGCTTTCCATGATCAGTGATGATGGCTTGAGGGACGCCGAATCGTGAAATAACGTGGTTGAATAAAAATTTCGTTGTTGTGTGACCGTCTTCAGTCAGTGTAGGCATCACCTTGGCCCATTTAGTAAAGTAATCGACGGCAACGATGATAAACCCATGCCCCTCAGCCGAGCGAGGGTTACAGGTCACATAATCAATGCCCCATTTTGCAAAAGGGTCGACGGTAACAACAGGGTGCAAAGGAGCAGGGGGTGCTCGCATCTTCCGCTGGAATATTTGGCACTCGTGACAGGAACGGACCGCAAGAATACAATCCTTGAAGATAGAGGGCCAAAATTAGTCAGCACGGAGGATTTTTTGGGCAGTTGCATATCCGGACATGTGACCACCACAAGCACCTGAGTGGCAGTCATTCAAGACTCTCTCAACTTCCTCGTGAGTAAGACAATGGCAGAGAACAGAGTCGGCATCGAGGCGACATAAGGTATCCCAAATGATACGATATGGTTGAGATTGATGGCGAATCCTTCGCCGAGCGTCTTTCGACGTGCCCGGGCAAAAGGAGGACGTTTGCAAATATATAAGGATGTCACCGTACCAGGGGTCAAGGGTGCTGATGAGAAACAAAGTCTCATCCGGAATTTGATCCTCTGTATGAGAGGGCGAAGAAGAAGATGGAAAAGAGCAAATTAACTCAGCAAAACCGAGTGATTTCTTTGACTTGGCAGTAGCGAATTCCAAGTCAAACTCTTGGAGGATGACAATCCACTTTGAGTACTTGCCCCCAAGCAATTGGCATGACAAGATATACGTCATGGGGTTGCAATCGGAAATCACAGTAGAAGTGGCAGTAGAATATAGTGATGGAAACGTTGGATAGCGCAAACGGTGGCTAATGCCAACTTCTCGACATGTGCATATCGAGTTTCCGTATCTAAAAGGTTTCTGTTGAGATAGTAGATAACATGCTCAGTGTCATCATCGTCGGTTTGAACAAGAACCATGCCGATAGTGGTGTTGGCGGCAGCTAAATACAGGGTGTAGTCACGATGATAGTTTGGAGGGCGAAGCAATGGAGCAGAAACAAGGAGACCCTTGAGCTGCTCAAAAGATTCTTGAGCCATGGTATCCCAATGAAAAGGGACATCCTTTTTAAGTAATCGTGTAAAACCTTTAGCCACCTCGGCATAGTTGGGAACGAAACGACGTAAAAAATTCGCTTTTCCTTGCAAGCTCTGCAATTGTTGTAAGGTAGCAGGGGGAGGGAGATTCACAATAGCTTCGACTTTGAGGGGATCCAGTCGGATGCCCTCGTGGGAGACGACAAATCCTAGAAGTCGACCCGATTCTATGCAGGATTAAGCCTGATTCGGTAGTGTCGACAGCGAAGAAATATCTCGCGAAGGTGAGTGGGGTGGTCCTGACGCTTGGCTGAATGAGCTGGAAGATCATCCAGGTATGGATGTACAATGTGTCCTATGTCATGAAAAGCGTAGGACATGACACGTTGGAAGGTAGCGCCGACATTTTTGAGACTGAAAGGGAGCTTCTTATAGGCAAAAGTACCCCATCGACAGATGAAAGCGGTCTTGTGTTGATCAGCGGGAGCAATATTGATCTAGTTGTAACCAGAAAAACCGTCCATAAAAGAATACATCTCGCTTCCTGCACACTCGTCAATAATATGATCAATGAAAGGTGTGGGGAAATTATCTTTAGGACAGGCCCGATTAATATCACGATAATTGACACAAACAAGGATAGTTCCCTGTTTTTTAGTGACAGGTACAATATTAGAAACCCAATCTGTGAGCGGGATAGGATAAATAAAACCAGCTTTAAGAAGCTTCTCTACTTCGGCCTTGATCGCTGCAGCCTTTCGAGGGTGTACCGGATGTAAACGTTGACGAACAGGCTTAGCACCTGGGTATGTGATGATTTCATGCACCACTATGCTAGGATCAATGCCAGGCATTTCTTCATAGGACCAAGCAAAAACATCACGAAATTAGCGAAAAAGTTTCGAATAAATTTGAATCTCCTCTGGAGTACAAGTGACTCCAAGATGAATGTGTTCGACGATCCCTGGTTTGATAGAGATGTCGATGGGCTGGGTTTGCGTAATGTTTGCCATATTACCTTCAGAAGAGGTTTGGTAAACTTGAACAGGTGACTGAAGGAATCAGAATGGGAAATAAGGAGAAAACCGTTGAATAGGAGTTGGCATATCCTGAGGGACAGAGAGCAACGAGGAACGATGGTGGGTATCGTGCCAAGGAGGTTCCTCGAGAGACATAGTCTCAATCATAGCTTCGTCAGAAGAAAATGTTTCTTTTAAAGGATCCGAGGAAGTTTGATCTACAAGCCCTAAGGATGGAGCGAACGTGTGGAAAATCTTGCTTGAAAGAGCAAGTTCAGAAGAAGGAGCCGATGCAGCTACAATTTCGACATAGTTGAGTTCGGTAGGACTCAACGGCATCTGGTCGCCCCAAGCATCTACTTGGTCAATGGGAGGAACGATCCATGGATCCAGACAAGTAGAAATCATATTGACGGAAGCGACATTCGGAGGCAGGGCTGGAAAAACACCCATAAGGGCGGGATCTTTGAAAAGCCCGTGACCTAAACTCTCAATTGACTTGGAGGTATGCTCCACAAAAGGGATAGTTCCTTCTGAAGAGGAAGCGAAGAATGAAAGCTGGTCAACCGTAATAATCTTCCCTTGGTGAGGGAAACGAATGATACGAAAGTAAGATGAAGCGACAGCTTGCATTGCATAAATCCAGCTGCGTCCGAGAAGGAGGTTGTAGGTTAGAGTAGCATCAACGACTTCAACTTCCATCTCGACCGTTTTCCCTTCCAAAGAGATGGGTAAACATGGGAGGATACCATAAGGACGGGATGCTCTTCCATCAAAAGCTTCCAAGGTGGTGGGAGACTAACTAACGTCGGAGATCCAATAGCTTTCCAACAAGCAACAAACATGATGCAAGTTGAAGCACCTTCATCGATGACTGTACGATGGATAGTTTTCTTAAAAATAATGACCTGTATAAGGAATGCAATTTGGGGAGGCAGTCTCTGTGTATGGCGGTCTAAGTCAAACGTAATTAAATCCGAGTCAGCCAGGTCTATGCCGCCAATAGCGGATAGAAAGGACTTCCTCTGAGAAGGGCAGCTCTGGAGAACTTCTAAAGCAGACATAGCCGATGGAGTCTGGGCTAAATCCTCAACAATATTGTAGTGCTGAGCAGCACGGGCATTTGGGTTGTAAGAAGATTTTCGGAGTACTCCTTTTGGAGGGGGTCGAAGAGGCGTTTCAGTACTAGGTCTCTCAATATGGAGAGGGCTTGAACTGAACAGAGGAGCACTGGGGGGAACCTCAGGCTCTTTCTCGGTAGATGGATAATCCTTTGTTCGAGTACTGATATTAACAGGTATTGTTCCCGCCATGAACACTTGGGAACCGAAGGAAGAGGGAGGTTGAGAGGGGTCAGTGACCATTTGAGTTTGCTGTGAGGGAAAGGGTTCTTTAAGCACCGCAGGGACCCCGGGAGCGCCTTTTAGCAAAAGACTAACTTCAGACCACTGAGGGCAGTCTTTGGTGTAGTGATCCTCATCACAGATAAGACAAGGATACTTGGGTTTGCGTTTGGCACTCTCCTCAGATTGAGGTTTAGGGGGTTCCTGTTTAGGTTGTTCTGGCTTATTTTTCGCTTTCCCTTTCTTTTTTGCTTTCGAGGATTTGTCTGTTGTGGTGGACTGAACGGCATTAACCTCGGAAGTCAGTTTAGAAGTAGGTATTACTTGGGAAGTGGTTTCAATTGGAGCGTTTGACTTCTGCTTCCCAGGATTCGCGGAATTTTTCTTAGAGGATGAACTAACAGACCCAATAATGCCGTCAACAGTAAGTGTTGGCGGGGATTTGGATGTTCCTGGTCTAGGGGCATCAGGAAAATAATCATACAATGTACCTGACTGAGAATAAACTAAGTCGAGGTATTGAGCACGCGCGATAACTTGCTCTTCAGTAACACACGCTCCCATAGCAATGTCCCGAACTATTGGAGGAATGAACGAAGTCGTGAACCAATCCGTAAGAAGCTGGTCGGGAATCCAAAATTTAATCATACATCTACACCGTCTCCATTCATGGATGTGATCAGAGATATGCGTAGCTGTTTTCTGTCTTAAGGATGTGAGGAGGTGTGTGCCCGTTTCATAACAAATGGGCAACTGAAAATGAGTCAGGAATGTCATAGCCAACGAGTTGAAATCCTAAAAGGATCCGCGAGTGAGCTCAATATACCATTTAGCGGCAGAGCCAGTGAGAGTCCTTTGAAAAAGGCGAAGCCGAATTGAATCATCAAGCCATGAATTGGATGAACACCATAGATGATAGGTCATGACATGAGCTTGTGGATCTTCATTAGCTTTACCATCGAATTTTGGACAGTCACCAGGAATTTTGGTGGGAACCGGAGGCCAATAAGGATTATGAAGAATAGGATCATTAGTTAGTTTGGACACATCCGGTAATTTTAAAGTTGCTAAGAATGGTAACTGAGGATTGAAAGACATCTGGGGCTGCTGGTAGGATGGAGCACCCGGGTTCCAACCAGGTGGTGATGCCCCCATGGGCTTTGCCCTAACGGGTTTGGCCCCATGGTGTGTTGACCGTAGGGATTTGTGTTTTTCCCCCCAGCGTATGGATTACTAAACGATGCTACAGAAGCACCATATGATTGTTGATAATTCTGGTAAGGGGAAAACAAAGGTTTCCCTTGAGGTTGTTGATAACCGTATGGTGGTGGGACCCCAAATTGAGCTTGAGACCCAGGCTGAGTTTGATAAAATGTTTGGGATTGAACTCCAGCCTGCATTTGAGCAGCGCGAGTAGACTGTCCAGTAGGTTGGGCTATCTGAGTAGAAGGATAACCTTGCTGATACTGAGGCTGGCCTACCTGCTGATACTGAGGTTGACCTACCTGCTGATACTGAGGTTGGCCTACCTGCTGATACTGAGGTTGACCTGCCTGCTGATACTGAGGTTGGCCTACCTGCTAATACTGAGGTTGGCCTACCTGCTGTGCGGCAGAAGGTTGTCCTAACATACCAGATGGCTGAGTGGGCTAGGCAAATGATTGGCCCAACTATGTGTGAGGCTGACCAGCTTGCCCAGAAGATTGAGTATACTGGACAGTTGGCTGACCAATTGGTTGGGCAGCTTGTCCAGAAACGTGGGTATACTGGACGTTGGGTTGATTTGGATTAACAAACGATTGACCGGTTTGTCCAGTATGAGAGTCTTGCTGGATACCAGGTCGAGCTTGCTGAGTGGAAGGTTGGCCTGGATTACTAGTAGGTTGCGTATGAGAGGTGAAAAAAGGACCACTAGAGGCAAAAGGGTTTCCTTGGAAGGATTGTCCTTGTAGGTTTTGCTGATGTGGTTGCTTGGGTTGCGCATACAACACTTGACCACCATGATAAGAGGTGGAACCCCAATCTATTGATAGCGGAACTAAAACCTCTCCTACTGACAGCGGACCTGTCCTAGTCCCAGGAGGTGGTAGATACTGATGATATTTCCCTCCAAGTGAGACATTCGATGTAGGATCAAAGCCTGCGAATAAAGAGGTTGAAGGTCGACTAAAAATAGGGGTCGAAGAAGTCACAGATACTGTTGGAGGGGTTGTCACTGAGGTAACAGCTGTACCGCGAGGTTGTGGAGTCGAAGGCTCCGTATTTCAGAAAATGGGTGGTGACAAAATAGAAGTTGGAAAGGGAGATGACAAAAAATCACGCAATGCTCTATAGCCACGAGGTAATCCCCCAGTAGCAGGAGTGCTACTAGAAGGTGTAGATTCCATTGTGGTGGGAATCTCATCGCCTGGCACACCAGATTCGTCAGTCGTAGTAGGGGATGGGTTTTCCATATCAGAAGGAAATGGTTGTCGAGGAGAAGTGTATTCCCAAAAAGGGATACCGTTTTGAGAAGGTTCCCAAATAGGGTTCGTATAAAATTGGTAATCCTCGTCGCCTAGAGCATGAGAGTTAAGCGGTTGTATACTTGGAACAATAGGAAGAATTTCACTCACAACCGGTATCTCGGGAGACGAGATTGGTAATTCCGCCAGGATGAAACTTCACAAAATCCTAGGGAATCTAACGAAACCAGACCCTACTCAGACTAACGCAAACAAAATTTAACCGGGTTATCTGTGATCGTGGTCAAATAAATTTTAAGACACTGGACTTGACCTTTTCATTTTTTAAGAGTCGAGAAAAGGACGAAAAGATGACTCTAGTCTCCTTCGAATGTTTAATGAGCACGAAGTGACAAGACGCTCACTTACACCTTTTCTTTTTAGGGAGTCCGAAAAGGATCAAAAGTGACTGCTCTGGAGATTCTAAGCAAAGGGTTTACCAAGCAATCCGTAAAACTGCTTATACACCTTGGCAATCAGATGAAAACCAAGGACTTCCCGTATTGCAGTCAATCTTCCTGAATGCTGTGTTCAGTGCATTACGGCTTGTAGGGTGGCAGACTCGGCTTCCTATGGATCAAAGGTTACAAGCCTATAGGGGTCTCCCAATATATACTCGACGGTACGTGGGAGCACAATCCATACTGGCACTTACCGTTTCACCGTGGAGGAATCACCCAACCACTCAACGGCTACCAGGTTTAAAGACACCGGAACACGTCTCTAACCTAGACCTCTAGAATATGTGCGTTATGTTCCAATGCGTTGTTAGGTTCATTCAGTTCATTTTATAGTTTATCTTCAATTATGTTTCAGTTTTTTGGTCCTACCATATGTGATCTCTCGAAACTTCCTAAATGCAAACTATATGCCAAAATTATATCATTTCATTCAATGAACTCTATCTACAGGAGAGTTGAGATCTTTATACAAACAAAATGATCAACAAAGATCCTAATGCAGCTAATAACAAGAAATAAAAGTTTTTTTTTTCTTTTAAAAGCAACAAATAACAATAAATGCTAATTAATATAATGCAAAAAGATCTTTTTTTTTTCTTTTAAGACAGCATAATGCACTTAAAAAACCTCAAGAGATATTCACAAGTATAAACAAACACAATTCACTCAATGGAAAATAGAACCAATTCTGAAACATCAAAATGACCTATCAAAGCAAGGAAAACACAAAGACTTTCAATGAACCATGTGATCTAAGTTCAGATGAAGTCAAGAAAAATCCAAATAAGCTAGAAGTGAATCGCTTGAAGCATAGAATACCAACTTCCACAACCACTAGATGAGTGTGGAAAACAACCAAAAAGCTGACTGGATTACCAAACCACAATTTCCCAGAGAAGGCTCGACATGCAAAGCCACTAGGGCTAGGATACAAAATCGATAGAAATAAGCAAACAACTGAAGGATAAAAATAATAAACAGTCACACAAAGGTCCAACACACTTCCAGAAGCTACAAAAGATATAGCAAGATACAAATCCAAGCTCAGAAGGCTGGCAAACAAGCTAACAGAAAAAGTTAACAGATCTGGCGAGACTGTCAGGCTGCAACTCGCACTATAAAGGGATTGGCGCGGGTTGTTAGTTAGCAACATGCGCCAACTGGCGCGACTGTCAGAGGAAAAGCCGCGCTAATAAAGTTTACCAAGTCAAAAAGAAAAACAAGCGATCCAAAGCTTGGTTTACAGTCTCTAAGAAGGCTAGGAAGCAAGAAACAACAAGAAATTCAATCCAGAAAGCTATCCAAGCAAGCAAACAAGAGAAAAACTAACATGCAAGACAAACTCGAAATTGTTCAGTCCGTAAACCAAACCGGAGATTGACTGAAGTGGCTTTGATCTACTTCACTACTGCCAAGCAATAGTGTTTCGAAGGCTATCTAGCCATACTTCAGGCTCCGTCCAAAGTTTAAAAATCAAACAACAAGCTAAGCTCCCCAGCGGAGTTGCCAAATTGTTGAACAGGTAAATCCCCTCTGCAGACAGAGGCGATCCCACTAGCCCAAATGGGGTCTAGCAACAATCACACAACGCTAACACGCAGGTTCCTAATTGCAAATCAAAGATCG